>JAOTRI020091881.1:0-15509 GCA_028564885.2 Zoanthus sanctaehelenae
GTTACCATCTATATAACATTGTCCGGCTGCGTTGCCAGCGTGGTTGGTCCTTGTGGTGTAGTGGTTAACACGTCGGATTAGTAAACCGAAGATGTGGGATTTGAATCCCGCCAAGGGCTTATATATGATATTTTTCTCTTAATTCTTTCTATTATATTGCACTCCGGCCGAGTACAAATAATGGCAACGGAAGGACGAATTTAAATGGATTTAAGTTAGTCTGAATTAAATTCGACTATAGGGCGACGTGTAAACCAGGCCATTACTTTTAACCAGCTGACAAAACTCTTGAAAACGTTTACTTACAATAAGCTGTTTCTTTGATTTGGGATAACCCTCGAGGATACAGTTCAGGATGTCATTTGCCTATAATTAGCAACAGTGACCACGTCAAGCAAGAACGTTGATGTTATAAGTCATAAAATTAAAAGATTTTGGAAAGGACTTTAAACTAAAAACTGTTGTCAGTGTTGAGTGGTGTTAAAATTTGACGTTTTGATAATATCAATCAATATTATACAAACTTGTTCATTTATATATTTTTTCAATATATTTAATATTGGTAGGTTTTAAAATTCTCAGTTAAATATCTCGTAAACTTCTGATTGGATTTATGCAAATGGTAAACAGTACAAAAGGGAAGTTTGCAAGCGCCAAACTTGAAAAATCAAACAAAGTGACAGAAAACTCGTTTTGATATTTCAAACCAAAGTGATGCTGAGCAACTAACAAAGCCGAACAGAAACCTGGATTTGGCAGCATTGGGAGACAGAAGAGAAAGTTAACAACAAATCGGAAGACTTTTGGTTAAATGAGAACAATTTGAAAAGTTAGAGTAGTTAATTTTAAAATGCAAAAATAAATTGAAAATTTTTTAAGTTGTGCAATTGGTAATAACAATTTAATCCAATGTACTTCAATAAAAACAAGAAAATAAAGAAAATTTTGTGGTCGCATTTTGTGGCTGGTTCAGATTAAGATTTTAGTCGCAAAACTAAAAACAGATAAGAGCAAAATTGCGACCGCTGTGGTATTGGTCGTATTTTCGAGCCATGGATTTTAGTTAATAACTACCTCACCAGACAGTACAAAAATAATTCAAGCTATTACTGTACTTGTAAACAAACAATAACTTAATCTATACTTACCAGTCTTTTTCTCTTACGCCACTGTTTCACATTATCTCTGTGATTCTGATAAATCTTAAAACAGAATACAATCATATAAAGGTAAAGATCGGTCAGGAACTTAAGTCTAAATGGGAGCAAAATTTTAGAAATTAAATTCATAATTAAATTTTAATAAAATAACAATAACATTTATTAACCGAGAGTGAGGTCATTACAGGAAATCTATAAAATAACTACTAATATTAACATTTATTAACCGAGAGTGAGGTCATTACAGGAAATCTATAAAATAACAAGGATACTAACATTAACATTTATTAACCGAGACTGAAGTAATAATGACCGAACGGACGAGGTTAATAAGTTATTTACTATATGGCTTTTTTACAATGATGCGTCAACCAATCAGATTGCGAGAAATTTCCAAGACATATAATAAAGAGATATAAAATACTACTCTCCAAAATAACATTATAAACACTTTAAAACAGAAAAATTAGACAAGAAAGAAACTAGGGTGAACTAGTGAGAGCAGCATTAGTGTTTCCATAGAAACAATTGTGTTACAAAAACGTAAATTTTACATTTTATTTAAATACTCTGTTTTTTATAGTGTATAATTTACATTTTTAAATCTTTGAAAAATTTAAACCTAAGTCCTAATTTTGGCAGTGCAGTCATCAGTTTTAATCTCTAGTTTGAAAAAGTTTGAAGATACACAGATGTTTGTTAAATGAATAGAGCGTTTGCACACAATCCCATGACATGATAGACAATAGATATAGCAGCCATGTTGGAGTACAAAACAAAAGAAATAATCAAAATTCTTTTGTTAAGTGTACACCAACATGGCCGCCGTGACGTCAAATGCAAACGCTCTATAATTTAAGTTATAGAGATTAAATTTCATCATGACAAGTTTTCACTTTCTAGAGCTGGCAGCCCAGGCCTTTTTACTAACCAAATAGTTAAATCTTTTACTCCCAATCAGTTATCAACACTCAACTTCTCTTTACATAACAAACACAAAATAAGACATTTGGTAGTGAGAAAATGAAAATTGATCAAACAAGGCAAACTACTGAAGATTTAAAGTAAAATTCTGGCTCCCAAACTTGTTTTACAAAAGGTATGGGAATAAGTTAGAAGAACTTAATGATTGAACTGGGATTTAAAGAGTAGCAAATGATCACTCAAGACTTATATGTTTAAGTAACTATTAACCTTTTCAGTCCAAACCAATTATCAAAATACAATTTCTCCTTACATGACATATACAAAATATAACATTTGCTAATGAGAAATTGAGAATTGATCAAACAAAGCAAACTTTTAAAGATTAATAGTAAAATTCTCTGAAACTTGTTCAATGGAAAAGAAAGGGAACAAGTTGGGAGAGTTCAGCAACACAACTGGGCCTGAAGATGGTTAAAGGAGAACTAAATGGTTAAACCAACCAATTTTTGTTTGAATCTACTTGTATTAATTCTCAAAGCTGTTTTTCAAATTAATCAAATCACATTTTGAAATTAAACATACAGAAACAAAAAATACTCTAAAGAAATGGTTTGATAAAACTGTGTTCACAAACTGTGAAATTGTCAATTGTGTGGCATGTCATAGGTTACAATATTCAGAGCAAAGATATCGCACTTTGCTTTGAAATGATGATATTTTTTGGGCAATCTAGGTCTTGCAAGTTTTTTCTTTAATATAGAAGTTCAAGAAAAGTTCAAGAAACAAGTGCTGAGTGAACTTAAGATTCACAAGTGGTTCCATAACTGAACAGAGCAAGCAGTGCGAATTTTTTATATCTTTTATAAAATAAGCAACCGCCAGAGACAAGTCTAAACTGATAAAATCACAATGTACTTTTATTGAGAATTAAAACAATGGTGCACAGCCAATCAGAGAACGTATTATATCAGCTTTATTTTGTAATACCAGTTAAAAGCTGCACATCAACCGTTTTTATCACCTATTCATGACAAATCATCAAGTTTTCTGATTGCTTGGCTAATAGCTTAAAAAACTTCATATAATTGTTCTGCTATGCCTAAATTTTCAAATGATGAAAAGTCAATTTTGGGGGTCAGTTCTCCTTTAAACTATTTAGTAACTATTAGGTACTTATTACTAACTGAACAAATCTTGTTCAGGAGTAGATAAACAATAATCAATATTGACTTTATTCACAAACAGCTAAATATTACAAGTCAATATATATAGGAAAACAATGTTCAAAAAGTATCTATATATAGTATCAATAGTTATCTATAGTCATCTCCAATAAGAAGAAAGTTTTGGTGGGTTGAATTACTGTATGCTGATTATAGTTGAGGATTTGTAAACAGCTCTTACTTCAGTTAGCTATCATATACAACAATTTCCAGTGCCAGACATATGCACAGTTCATGTGGGATGTATAGTGCCTGTGGTATGTACACTGACTGTGCTATATACAGTACCTGTAAGGCACCTATATTATACATGTAGTGTCTGTAGTATGTACAGTGCCTGAAGTATGTAAGGTACCTGTAGTATGTATAGTATCTGGTATGTACAGCACCTGTAGTATGTAAGGTACCTGTGGTATGTACAGTATCTGGTATGTATAGTACCTGTAGTATTAAGGTACCTGTGGTATGTATGTACAGTGCCTGTGGTATGTAAGGTACCTGTGGTACATACAGTGCCTGTGGTATGTATGTATAGTACTTGTAGTATGCATAAGGTACCTGTGGTATGTACAGTGCCTGTAAGGTACATATATTATGTAGTGTCAGTGGTATGCACAGTGCCTTTAGTATGTAAGGTGCCTATGGCATGTATAGTGTAGTTATGTACAGTACCAAGGGATGTCAAGAAGTTTTTAAGCAACTTTTACATTAAAAGCATCATCCATAGCGATTAATAACATCATTTTGTACTCGTAATGAAAGTTTTCACCAGCTGTAATTTTGAATCAACCCAGCTGTAACAAGTGTTATGGGTGATAACCCAATTATTGACAACCCTGCTGCATTACCTGTGGTATGTACATACAGTGTCTACAGTATGAGCAAGGACTGTGAAAGGGTGCCTGTTTATTTAGCGGTACTCGATCTGTAATGCTTTCTTACCTTGTCTTTCTCTTCAGGTGTAACATGGTTTGTTACTATAATAAGAATAATAAGAAGGTAAATAGTTATTAGTGATAGCATATTACTCTGTTAAAGTATTCAATTTATTTAACAAATATTATGTATAAACAGGAATATTATTTTGTAATCATTCTTATATTTTCAGACTCAAGTAAAATGATTTGGTGTTCTCTTTAGAAATATATCTAGACATTTTTGCATATTTTGTGGCTTCAAAAATTTGAAATTCAGTCTTTATCTAAATCATGATCATTGTGTGTTACTAGGTTCGACCATCTTAAATATAATGACCAGTGCTTCACCTGTATGCGATTCTTTAAAGCATTCAAGGTAAAAAAACTTTTAAGAAATATACATTTCAAGGACTCTGCAGAGAAAATTTTCTCAAAACAAGAAAAAATTCAACGATATTTCAATATATATTAATTACAACTGATAAAGCTGGTATTCGAAATGCCCAGATTTAATTGTTCTGTTGTTGGGTCCACAAACCAATCTTTGACTTAAACAGTGTATTTATATTACTGTATTCTGTGATCAGAACTGAGAAAGAGCATAATATGAATATTTTTGATAAGAAGAGTTTATAGAGTATTCCTTTTATGATATAAATTATATACATATATACAGGTAAAAGCTGTTGATACTTGCAAACTATGTATAAATTGTATGTGCAGTCTACGTACTGTACCAGTTAACCTTGCAAATATAGCTAGCCAATATTAAATGTGGTGAAAAATAACAACATGCAGATTCTTCTTATATCCTCAAAGTAAAAGATTTGGTTTTCCAGAACTTCTCCATTACCTATTAAAAATACAAAATTCAATTGTCCAAGACTTCTCCTAAACCTCTGAGCACAGAGCTTCATTTTTCGAGATTTTTTTATAAAATTTGCAAGTCGAGTACAAGACTCGATTTTTCAAGACCCTTTCCTAACCTGGAAACCTAGGACTCTGTTTTCCAAGATTTTTCAGAAAACTCTTTAGAGTACAAAACTCAGTTTTTCAAAACTATTCTACAACTTCAGGGTTCAGAACTTGGTTTATTAAGACTTTTCCATAACCAGTGATAAATCTAGAAATTGAAAAGTGGGGGTCCAATGGACTCCCTCCTGCTTGAATTAGGGGTTCATTTACTGAAGTTTGGGTCCTCATTAATATTTATGAAGTTTTTCTTTGTTTGCCCAACCCAACTCTAAACACCAAAGTACCTAACTCAGTTTCCAGTTGAATTTACAAAACTCTCTGACCTTTGCTCTATAGTAGTTGGAAGTGATGTCAAATGTTGTCAATACATAATATTAATGATTTGCAGTTATTATTAATGATTAATTACTATCTAAAGAAACTAATTGCCATTAAACAATTTTGTTTCTCAGTAGAGGCACGCACTCTACAAACTTACTACACCAAAAATTATTCTGTACATACACAGAGATGTATCCAGAATGCATCACTGCATCCTGCGAAGCACTCATCTTTCTGTTGGATGCAGAGAATATTGAATGATGGGTCCAAAACAGCATCACACAATATGCAAGGGAACTTCATCGATTATTAATTATTCTAGTTGAACATTAGTTAGCTGACCCCTAAATTTTGCAAGAGGACTGCCATATCTGAAAGCCTGGATACATCTCTGCATATAACATGTAATGGTAAAGGTAGAGTATATAATTAATAACAATGTTTACCTAATCCAAATATTCAACAATTACTAAATATGGTGGTTATCAGTTCCAAAATGATTCCAATTCTTCCACTCTCAAATTGTATTTGCAATTTTATAACAGGGAAAAGGGCCTGGCATAACAATGTAAAAGCTAGGCTGGAAAAAGTTGTTAAAACATAACACAGTAAATGAAGATTTGAGGTATTTTAGAAGTTAGAATTAAAACAGTACAGTTTACCTGACTTTATTGTTTTTAGTCTCTCTTCATAGCTACTGCACTGAAATGGTGGGTGAAAGAATATCATAATTTAAAAAAATTAATAGTTTTATGTGGTTACGTATTTTAAATATAACGATATAATAACTACAACTGAAATAACTAGATAAATTCTCCAAGTCACACATTTACACCAAAAGATGAGTTGAATAATAGATAATTGCATCACATGGAATGAACTTGTTAGTACATAAAAATATTCAATAGGTCAATCAAAAGTCTTTAAATTGATTTTCAACAAATTTTGAAAGAAATTGTGGGTTATAATTACCTCATGATACCAATGGAAATGTTGTAACAAATGTTAATTAAATCTAACTGCATGAATACTTGTTTTAATTACGCCAAGAGGCAAGTGAAGGTGGCAGTTATGGTGCCAACATGTGAGTAATGTGGGCAAACATGGTTGGTGCAGTAGTGAAGTTAACATAGATCTCTGCTTTCCAACCAGAAGGTCCCAAGGTCCCCAGGATTTGAATATTTGTGTGACCTTCTTTTTCACCTAAGCCAACCCAGCTTTCCATCCTTCTGGGGTCGGTAAATTAGAACCGGCATCTGCAGGGAGCTTACCTGCAATGGATTAGTGTCCTGTCCAGGGGGAGTCAAAGATCTTATCTGCTTAAAACTAAAGAACCTGGAGATAAGTGCCAGCCCCATGGGCCACTAGGCTTGTAAAAGGATTTAGCTTAAAGCTTAGCATATTAAGTATAATGTATGTTTGTGTTCAGTTCAAGCTCCATCTTGATTTTAGTGTAACTTGACATGTGATTAAAAAGCATTAAGACAAAGATCAGACCCAATACTACATTAAATATTTATTAAGCAAATATATTAATTAATCTGTTGTGTCTGTTTTATATAACTTTTGTTAACAAAAGGCATTCCATTCAAAAGCCCAATCACAGATTAAAGAGAATAAACTTATCAGTTGTTTCCAATAATATTCTAGTCTTACAACTTCTGTTACATAGCAAAACCATTTCATTATTTTAGCCAAAATAATAATAATCTTATTTTTGTACAGACTGAGTGTAACTTGTGTCAAACAATTTATCAAAAATAAGCATTAATTAAAGTTTTTAAAAATTTTTGTCATTACCTCTGTGGTTAGTTCTGCTAGTCTTGCTTGGGCTTCTTCTGTTGTGAGTGAACTTTTCAAATGTCTGAGCTCTGAGATCAATCAGGCAAGTTAATTAATAGACTAAATAAATACAGCTGGACTGAAATAAACTTTGAGTTTCTGAGAGGAGAAATGTGCAGGTAGAACTTTACTAAAACATGAAACCACTCAAACCATCCACAACCCCCCATCTCAAAAGTTAAATTTAACTCCACTCAGTTCTAAGTGCCGCATAGGTAAACAAAATGTTCACCACACATTGACGTGTTGAAACACATACTATAAAATAGGTTGAGATAACTTTAGCACTTCTCAGATTCGAGAGACAAGTTTGTGAGTGAGCTTTGGGCGCAGTGATGAAGCTTAGTCTTTATATTCTATTGTTATTACTTTTGTACTTTAACCTAACACAAGGGTGGAGAAGGAGGCGTCGACGTCGATGTGTGTACTGCCGTATAGCATGGGGTCCTTGGTCTCAATGTAGCGCGACTTGTGGTACAACTGGAACTATGACTCGCAGAGCGCGCATCACACAAAGACCAACCTGTGGTCACTGTCCGGCATTGGTTGATAATCGACGCTGCAACATTAAATGTTGTCCAGTTGCCTGCTCGTATTCTTGGGGAGCGTGGAGTGCCTGCAGGGGCTGCGGCTGGTCCACTCAGTCTCGGAGCATGATAATCCACCGTGGACCTCAGTGCGGAGGTAGGCCGTGTCCGAGCCAAAGGTCGCAAACTCAGCGATGTAATACTGGAAAGTGAGTAGAGGGCCATTTCATAGCCACTTCTCGTTTTATTAAGTTTTAAATGCTTCTATAGCTACATGCGAGAAAAGCGTTAAAAACCTTTTAAAAAACATTCTTGTGTGTTTATGTTAAATTTTGTTGCACAATGTGACATTTATCATTTTTAAATATATGAGTAAGTCAGATCACTGTAAATGTGCGTTGTTTGTTTTTGTGGGTAAATCTTTTGTTTTGAATTTGAAATGTGCGTAAACAATTCATCATTTTCTAGAATTTGTTTTTGTCTGAACAATTCAGTCCTTGCAAGAGTTTTTCTCGTTAGAGTGCACAGACTAAACTATTTTTCTAATCTTTCAGTTCAGTGCTTTAATTGCACGATTTTTGTCCTTGTTGTTAGGATTTCAGTCCTCAAAAATTAAAGGTCTGTTCTTTTTAACGTGAGTGCGTTTGTCGAGACATGCTCACTTCAGCGCTTTTCGTACTTGTCACAAACTTTCAAACTGTCATCGTTTCCTTTAAGAGATAACTCCAAAGTTCCGGTATCAGGTTAACCCCCCTCCTTCCCCCTCCCTGACAGGACAAGGCTTGAATTTTCGCTGGTTTCCTCTTCCTCCAAAAGCAATTATTGCTTCAAATTTTTATGGTTACTGTGTACTGATTAAGCAACAGTGAACACTGTGCCAACACCCGTTTGGGTACGTAAGTAGTGAATTAAAGTTCAATAATAAACTTAGCTTTGCTTCCAATATAATCAACTTTTAACGATAATCAATTTTTTTTCATCATTTTTGACTGATTATAATTACTGAATTTTAAATCTCTCGGCCCTATAGACAACGAGTTTGAATAGCACATTCAGTCTACGGCCTTATGCATGGACTATTGTATTAATTCATGTTCCATTTTTAAACAATTCGTCCTTGAGGGTCTAATTGTTATTTACAGCAGATGCTGGTATTGGTCGGTGTCCTAATAACAAATTACTATCAATCTATTTTACCCACATGTGACGTTTGAAAGAAACTATAGAATGTAAATGAGGTAGAAAATATTTTTATATAGAGAACCGTATTAAACTTGTTGCGCTATATATCCAGAGCTACTGTGGTGGATCAGAATTTCATGCGTAAACAAATTAAAAGAATGATCGTCAAATTGAACGGCAGCGAAAATCAAAAGAAAATGCAAAAAGCACGAGCGAAAATTAAAACGGTAAGTAATCTTTCTGGGCTTCCGTAGTTTGCAGCTCTCTGCAGTTTTTTTAGTTTCTATTGTGAGTACTGTCGGTATCATATTCTTGATGCTTAATGAAGATTTGTGCGCAGATATATAAAGAAACTTTGGACTTTTTAAAACAACAGATGACATGTATCCAGTGGTCATGTTTGTTTATCATTGATAATAACCGCTCAACGATTCGCTGAAATGTTTTTTAAAATATAGAATTGTGTATTTTACCACTAGTTTATAATTTTACGCATGCAGCATTCAAGGGTTTTCATTATTGAATATTAATATTTTCAGCTGATCAGGATCAGTTGTATAAACAAAATCAAAACATCGGATCTGAATATTGGAGGATTGCGAGACAAGTTGTAAAGGAATTGTTGCATGAGCCAACAGCTCCTTCAACTTAAATTTTGTAACTAAAATCATTGCAAATAGTAGAACAGGATTTTACTCTCGGCAATGATGTCTGCAACTTGTCTCGCAACGATTTTAGCCATTGCACTGGGTGTCACACGCTGTAATGGCTTTTGCAACTTGTTTCGCAATGGCATTAGTTGTGAGAAAAGTTGCATGAAGAATTACCACCAATTATGTCAAAACAAAATCAAATACATGCAAGAAGAGTGAGATAAAATAAACACAAACATAGTATGAAAATACCATGCAATTATATGCATAAAAAGAAGAAACTCCCCCCCCCCACCCCCCTTCACTTTTCTAATGGTCCATCTCTTATTCCAGTATCTATTTACGAGTTACGTGTCACAGCACAATGCATTGTATTTCCCCGATAGCCATTGAATTTAAACAGTTGTACACCAGTTTGAATTCCAAACCTGAAAAAGGATGGTTTTGGTGATTAAAAGTATAGTAAAAATTTTATGTACATAGCGTTGATCTTCAACGCATGGTAACATTGAATCTGTCTGTTTTCCAACAGTTGCTGTCCTGTGAACTGTAGAGTTGGCTTATGGAGTACATGGGGGGCCTGTAATGCAAAATGTGATCAAACCGGCTACCAAACCCGTTCACGCAGTATTTTAACTAAACCAAGCTGCAATGGAGTTGGTTGTCCTAGTCTTTCGGAGAGAAAAACTTGCCGCGGACCTTGCTGTCGGGTGAATTGCGTCGTTTCTCCTTGGGCTTCTTGGGGCAAGTGTAATGCACCTTCGGGGAGGTGTGGGACAAATAGCGGCATGAGAAGCAGAACGAGAACTGTTCGTACACCAAGCTCATGCGGTGGAACAAAATGCCCTAACTTAAACGAAGTAGTGCAATGTACACCTGTTAAAATCAGTTGTCAGGTATTTTATTGATTACTTCTATTATTAATGTAAAATATAGCTCTTCTATCGTGCGCTTTCATATGATTTTTATTTTCGTGTATGCGTTTGTCTGTTTCACTATGCTTACAAACATGATTAGCCAATTACAAGGAGGATGAAATATGGGATTGCTCTCGCACGAAAATATAGTTTACGCTTTTTTCTATGCTCAATTCCAAGTAAGGAAAAAAAGCCTCTATGAAAAGAAATCTTTCTTCTAATTAATGGAAGCGAAGGAACGCGCGGCGATAAGATTAAAAAAACATTGAACAATGCATGACCATCATTTTACTTAAAACAGTGACGAAGCCTTTATTTTGGTATTCTGTTTGCAGCATTCATGATAGTTCCTCTTCAGCTTGCTTCAGTACTGTGTCAATAAAAACAACACGGTTTTTTTTATGCGAACCAGTAAAATTTTCCGAAGATCATTGTTGGTGATGTATCAAATTATTCTCAATTTTGTTCTTATTTCTAGCAGCTCAAATTGAAAAAAAAAGCAATAGATTCAGTCAAGGTATTGCAAAACGATGCCCTTGGCATTATATAGTAAATATGAAACACTGTGAGACTTCATCTGTTTTATATTGTGTTGTGAAGCTGAGTTTTTTAGTGAAGCCTCCACGTGAAACATTTTCATTGATATTTGAAGCTTCAGCCTGAGATTTTTCTTAAATTTTGGCAAATTCGTTTCTCGTTGTTCTTATAAAGTTGTCCTAATATAAAAGGCGTGTTGAACGATCCCATGTTGAAAATTGTCCATTTCCTTGGTTACTGCATGCTTCTGATGTAATTTAGCTTCCATGTAAATTGCAGAATTCTAGCGCTCATGTTGCATTTTTTGAAATACGAGCTGCATTAGGTCCATTGTTAAATTGTCCATCGTCAGAAGGTTTTGTTTTGTCTGCTAATGTCACTAATTCTTAAAGAAGAACTGACAAAAAATGTAATATCAACTAAAACTTTGCCGTCTTACAATATCAGATTTCATATCACATCAACTCTTATTGAAGATATTTACTTTTATGCTTGAATTGCATTGTTATCTCGAACCATTCATTGTATGATAGTAATGATCTTGAGAACAGTTTATTATTGCTGTATAACAATTCAAAAATTATCACGACGTTTATAGAACTATACAAAGTAATATATTTCAGCAAGCTTTATTAACTCCTTCTCTCCCAATCAGTTATCAACACGCAACTTCTCCTTACATAACATATACAAAATAAGACATTTGGTTATGAGAAAATGAAAATTGATCAAAAAGGCAAGCTAAGAAAGATTAAAGGTGAAATTCTCTCAAAATTGTTTAATGAAAAGTATGGGATCAAGTTGGGAGAATTTAATAATTAAACTGGGACTGAAAGGGTTAATCTACAGCCTCAGGTGTGAGAATACTTTAGATTTTCTATTACCGTCAACCAGGATCTCAACTCCGACGTAAATGGTTGAAATTGATATTGTGTGGACTTTTTTAAAAACAATAGCAAAACATTAGGTAGTGAGGGGGAAGTAAAGATCCTTTAATCAACAGAACCAAATTGAGACTTTGCTCTTCATTTTCAGAGTCACAACTAAGAAAAAGAAACTTTTTTTAAAGCAAAAACATTACCACTGAATTTGAAACAAACAAGCTAAATATTTCTTAATCGCAAAGAAACGCTTTGGGTGAAAACAAATATAATTGTCAACAGTTATAATTTAATGAAAACCTTTATAACAAGTTTGTGGGCAACATTTTGTTCCAGGTCAGCCTCTGGAGCGCGTGGGGTTCTTGTGTAGCATCAAACGGAAGATGTGGCGCTGGTAGCCGTGTGCGGAAACGGACAATCGTTCGCAATCCATACTGCAGCTCTCCATGTCCTGCACTTTCAGAAACTGGTAATTGTATGCATAGTTGTTGTCCTGTCAACTGTGTTGTGAGTTCTTGGTCTTCGTGGAGTGCGTGCTCAAACACTTGTGGAACAGGTAAGTCGTTTGATCATAACAAATTAAACATTTTTCATAGCCTGATTAAAATCATGGTAAGTTCTGGGAGTATTCGAGAGCAGATCACCAAAGGCTCACTCCAGCCGTCTATAACGACAAGGAAAACATTTTTATTTTTATAAAACAATATACGAAGCGCCTGTGTATAGCTTTATTGAAATTGTAAGTTCTTACAACCTGAATACTGGCAATGATATCGCTAACGTCATATTTTGTGCTTTATTTAAGCATTAGAGCAGAATTAACTTTCTATGACTTTATCGGCGAAATAGAGCACGCGTGAAGTTGGGAGAAACACGAGAACGTAGTAAAATCACAAGCCGCAGGCGAATGATTTTACAACGTTTCAAGTGCAAGTCTCTCCCAACATCACAAGTGCTCTATTTCGCCTAAAAGTCATAGAAAGTTGTGCTCCAATGCTTTTATGATATAGCAAAACAAGCGGCAATACAAGCAAGCGAAAACCATGACTTAATCGGTGTAATAAAGCATAGATTTGAACCAATACTGAGATTGCGCGTTATATCGTAGCTACATTATAAAATGTTATGAAGAAACACTAAACATATATAAAATAATTAACAATTGTTCCAAGAGCGCGCGTTGGATATGAGATGATAAATAGCCAACGAGGGGCTTATAGCAATTCCGAACACTTCGCTCTTTGAAAATGACAACAAAACTTTATTCTGTCAGCTTGGCAACACTTTACATTGTTCGTTCTAATATATGATCATTCCGTATATGAGCTGATAACTTAAATTTTGTGAGCCAATCAGAACGCTAAAAACATAATATTCGAGATTAAAAACCTAATGATAAATACCAAGGTGTGCATCAGATAGGATTAAAAGCCAAACTTCATTGCTTCCAAAAGCTATAATGCCTAATGGTTGGTACTGAAAGATATGACTGTAGTGTTAAAGTACTGAACTTAGTTTGATATTGTAGAGGGAGCAGGTGTTTTAGAAAACAATCCCAAAAAAGACACGCGTCAGTCCTAAGAAAAGACACGCGTTGATAGGTTAAAACTCGTGTTGCATTAACTCGATGGAAACACAGAACTAGAAACCCGGAGTACCAGCGTCTGCTGGGAGCTAACCTGCGATGGATTAGTGTCCCATCCAGGGGGAGTTTAAGACTCTCATCCTGTTAACACTACAGAAACCGGAGATAAGCGCCGGCTCCATGGGCTACTAGGCTAGAAAGGATTTAGCTAGCTAGCTAGCTTTTTTAGCTATTGAAAAAGGTAGGAATATTTTGCGGGAAGAATCATTCTCGGACTGCTAGATTTTTACTTAAAATGCATTTCATAATTATCAAAGACAAAATTCAAGACAAGTGAACGGGACGGCCACCGCTAGTTTCCATACAAAACATGCATGCCTTGTTAATTTTTAATAATTGGATTTTGAAACGCATTTGTAGGAAGTAAAACAAGAACTCGACGAGTGGTAATCAGCAGCAGCTGCAACGGAGCCTCTTGTCCTTCATTGCGTGACACCTCGTCCTGCTCACACTACCTGAATCGCAATTGCGTGATGAACAGCTGGTCACCGTGGTCAGTTTGTAGTAACGGATGTGGGAAGGGTCGTGCGGTAAGGAGACGCACCGTCAGTATTACTCCTCTCTGTCGTGGAACAAAATGTCCTTCATCTGTAGAAACAAAAGATTGCTACAGTTACAGGGAGAACAAGGACTGTGTGGTAAGAAAATTAGATAGTTTTGGTTATAATTTCGTTTCACTAATTGTTGTTTCCATCCAAGGCCGCCAACTTTCCAGTGGCTCCGTCATTTTCATTGTCCCTCTATTTATATCATACCTATTACTATCACAACTAAAGTCATTCTAACTGCATGTCTAACTGGAGAAAGTTCTATGACATCTTAAGAGAGCATTCATAAGCTGTCAAAAATACTGTATTTCTTTGAGTAACGTCTAAACTCTTGGGGGGGGGGCAGGTACTCCCCCTGTCCCTCTGCAAGCTACAGCCCGTCGTGCGTAGTTGAAGAGTAGTGTCAAATTGTTTACCAGACAGTAGTTTGAAACTGTGGTTTGAGGGATGCAATTAAAAAATGTGTCACTGCTACGTTTTTAAGCAAAAACATTAAGAGTGTACTAACTCGTGTACCAAGCGTTTTTGTTGATTCAGGCAAGATTTTATTTTTTGATCGGACGAAAACCGCTAAAATCAAGGCGAGAGCAAAACAAAAGAAAGATTTTCCCCAATAGTAAATATAAGGCCCTGATAATAGAAAATCAAAGTATAACCAACAAAAACGCTTGGAGCGCGGGCTAACGAAAATTTATCAAAAATCCTGATGACGAGTAAAAAAGCTAATAATTTGTTTACTTCCTTTTTCGAAGCTATTTGCCCAAACTTGTTGTAACGTATACCAAAAACAAAACAAACAAAAGTTTCGGTCAATAGTTTTGATGACAATAAGGTTGACGTTTATTATCTGCAATGAGATCAAGCTTTAAACAAAAAAATTATCAATAATCTTGATTCCATGAACTCTGGAATAAATCGAGAACAAGATAGTAATTAACTGCGACAATCGTATTCACTGAGATTTAGCTTTTTGATGAAACTCCCAAAATTTTGTGAACTTTAGAATAACGAGAGGGAAAGATATTTTTTTCTATTGTTTCCAATTCACTGCAACAATTTCCTCCAATAAAATACAGCTTTGCTAACGAAACTTATATAAATCCTGGAGCTAGCAGACCTATTAAGTTTTGAAAAATTTTATGCGGGAAGGTATTAGTTAATGGTTGACACCCCCCAGGGGGGATGTTTTGAAGTATGAGGTCCCCAGAAAGTTGCCTCTCTAAGAATTTTCTTTTGCTTTTTTCGAAGCACAAC
>JAOTRI020091891.1:0-15508 GCA_028564885.2 Zoanthus sanctaehelenae
TTTCAGCATTCACTGATTGTCCACAAATGATGCGTAACATCATGCCAGCATGTGCAGTGAGATCATGAAAATACACCTCTCACTGTAGTTCCATTATTTTTGCTTTTGTTATGATAACAAGTCGAGGTGCTTTAACTGTTGCAGGTAAAAACGGAATCTTGATGGCCAATTTTATTTACAAGACATTAACAAGAATTCTGTCATTTGAGAGGTATGGATCTCTTCTTTTGCTCATTAATCATAAAACAAAGAAGCCGTGAAATAGGATGTTTTGTTTTAATGACATTTGATATACGCGCTTTTTTTTATAAGAACAAACTTTATAAAACACCAGGCTGAGATTTGCCCAAAAACTATGAATACAATCAGACTGAAATTTTGATCAGACAAATTTAAAAATTTTATTTAATTCTTGCACGTAGATTCAGTGGCCCCTGTGTTGCCCGTGTATAGCATTTGCAACAACTTTTTCAATTTTTAATTGCAGCTGAAAATCGTAACAAAATCGTAAATACTCCTACACTTTGCATAATGTCGGGAAATAAGTACAACTTAATATAAGAACAAATTCAGGCTGAAATCGCCAAAATGTTATATGAACGCCAAAGTATTGTTATGGGTAGTTGAAAATTAACTAAAGATGGTGATTTTTGATGACGGTAATAATGCGAGAGGTAAATTATTGAACGTGATACGGGTCCCCTCCCCTCTTTTCCACGCATGCGCCATGTTGAGTAATTCATATTTCACATGTGTTTTTATGTTTGACTTATGGATACTCCGCAGGAGAAGCATGCAGGTATTTTTAGTATTTTTCTTATTTGCATAACGTTTTGTCCAGCAATTGTCAGTGCTAAAAATCTCTTAGCCTGGTTTGCACGTCCAAACGATCAAAACGCATTTCTAACGAATCCTTGTTCAATAATCAGGAACCATTCTAAACCTGTTTTAACCTGTTACGCTTATACCATACTCTTAAATGTCTAACTCAACTGAAGGTTTAGCTAAATGCCTTACGAGCCAGGCGGCTTCAGTTACTGTAGTATTGAGAAGATAAGAGTTTAATGGCTCCCCCTAGACGGGACACTAATCCATCGCAAGTTAACTCGTAACAAACGCTGGTACTCATTTACCTAACCCGAAAGAATCGGGAGAGCTGAGTTGGCTTAGGCTGAAAAGAAGGTCACACAAACATTGGAATCTCGGGAAACTGCTAAGATCAAACTAGGGACCTTGTGGCTGCAAAGCGGGGATCTCACCACCTGTACCAACCATGTGTACAGCGTACTAACATTTAGATAATTATTAAGAATTTGTTTATACTCTTAAGTGCCTAATTCAAGCGGAGGCTAAGCTAAAGCTAAATCCTCATACGAGCCTAGTGGCCCATGGGGCCGGCGCTTATCTCCGGTTTCTGTAGTGTTAAGCGGATGAGAGTCTTTGACTACCCCTGGACGGGACTTTAATCCATTGCAGGTTAGCTCCCAGCTGACGCTGGTACTCATTTACCTACCCAGGAAGGATGGAAAGCTGAGTTGGCTAAGGCGGAAAAGAAAGCCACACAAATATTCGAATTTCTGCAAAGTGCCGGGGATCGAACTCGGGACCTTGTGGTCAGAAAGCAGAGATCTTACCAACTGCGCCAACCACGTCCGCCCGTCCGTCCGCACGGAGTGGCGCATAAAGCGGCCTTATTTTAATCTATTCTAGTGCACGGTATGGCTTTATGGCACATAAACCAAAACTAGGTACAGGGTTGCATTAAGCTGATATTGTCGGTGGTGCAGAAAACGATTTTAATAGCCAACCTTCGCCCACTGGAAAAAAAAATCCGCGTGTTGAATTGGTCAAAGTCGATTAGGTGACCTCGATATATCAGAGAGCAACACCTACACGGTTGAATAACAACCATACATCTTTTGCTCTTTTCGATTGCTTGCTAATTCAACGGTTTTCGACTATATAGAAAAAGACGGATTCTCAAAACTAATCAACTTGTTTTTTAAAAGTTGCCCTTTTTTCAGGGTTTACACTCAAGCTATTGAATTTAGCGGGCTTTTGGGCGCACGTCCAACAGCGTTTCCCGCCTTTTAATTTTAGTTATTAAATTTTCAACCTCGAATATTGCGTTTCTAGCGATTTGTGCCCAGTTGTTCAAAGGCTGGTTAAGTTTAACCATTTGCTATGCAAAAATTCAAACAGAAATTTTTTCTTTAAGAAAAGATAAACGTTTATTTATGATTTCTGTTTGGATTTTGCTAGGAAAAGTCTAGTTAATCCCAAAACTAAAATTTCTCCTTGTAAGATTAGAAACAAGACTATGGGTTAAACATTTAACCCTGGGTTAGCGCTAATCGGCTTTTGAACAACTGGGCGGGCACTGATTGGTTCACTCAATCTCGTTCAGCTCATATACCGAATGACCATATATGGAAACTAACATAAAAATCTTGTTTCTTAATTTATTAAAAGATTTTTGCTGTTTTCAAGAATCGATAAGTTTGGAAATCTAATGAAATTTAATAAAACAATTATTCCATTTGCGCTTGTTGGATGTGAGGTGATTATATCCAACTCGGCGCTACGCTCCTCGTTGGCTATTTACCACTATATGCACTAACATATCCAACCCGCGGCCGCGCTCTTGGAATAATTGTTTTAAATATTGCCGAGTTTGGGCTTCTTGTGAAGCAGCTTGGGACATTTTTAAATAGTTCTTCTAATGGGTTTTTTAAAAATATATTTCAACATATTGCCAGAGTGACTGAATACTGGATTTTCGATTGTTGTGATTGGTTTAATTTGTTTTTTTGGTGCGACGATTTTGGAGCGAAAATATACAGATTCCTCAGTTGCTTTGAAAAGAAATCTTCAAGATGGCGATCAATTGGGGATAGCGGCTTGAGAAAACATTTCAAATGCTGGTTGAGTTCTTCTAATGTTTTATTTTCAAAACATTGAGAACTAACTTCGCAAGAACATGCTGATAAAGTCTAAAACAAGGAATATGCTGATTTTAGTTTGTGATTTAATTTCAGCTAGCTTGACAAATTCAATAAAAGCTTCGTTTCGCATTTCATTTATTTAGTGCTTTAAAAATTATTTTCTTCGCGTTGATTCTTAATTATAAAAGTTCTATCTTTTTAAAATCATTTTCCATGAACGACTTTTTGTTATCTTTGCTTTCTTCTATTCGAACTTAATATCCAGTTTAGTTAATAATAAATTGTACTTATAAATTAAATTGTTCAAACTCAACTCTTGCTTGTCAGTTCGTTGAGTAATGAAAATCGCTCTTCTATCAATTTTGACCAATCACGAAGCTTCATGTACATGACTGACAAGAATCGCTTTGAGAAAACAAGAAACAATCGTGTCGCGACGATTTGCCAAAATTTCGTACCTAGAAATTGAATATCTAATTGAAAGAGCAGTTCAAGAAAAAACGAAAATAGCGACAAAATATGGAATGAAAAGTTTAAATGGTAACACCTCAGTGAACATTGCGTGCAGTGTTTGAAATCTTTGTAAACACAATAAAACATTTTTTCCTAAACATTACTCCACATTCTTGTCTAATGAAAACATTGTAAATTTATACTAAAACAATTAGACTACTCGCCCTCGTTTTCTACGAGCTAAATTTCTATCTACACACCGAACGCATTTTCATTGCATTAATCTACACATAAGACAATATGCGTACCCAAAATTTACGTTGTTCAACTAACTAATAGAGAAAAATAGCACTCTGGGAACGCCTACAGTTACCATCTACATAAGATTGTCACCGGCTGCGTTTCCAGCGTGGTTGGTCCTTGTGGTGTAGTGGTTAACACGTCGGACTAGTAAACCGAAGATGTGGGGTTCGAATCCCGCCAAGGGCTATATATGATATTTTTTTCTTAATTCTTTCCATTTTTATAAGACCTAGCGTTCAGGGAGCAATTTTGAACATTTTGAAGCAAAAAAAAAAGTTATATACACCAGATATTCTTGAGCTAACAGTGATCCATCGCAACAGCTCTCAGTATACGGAAGACTCTTTTTCGGTATTTTAAATAAATCGTTTGTTTTGGGATCTTTAAACTCAGAGACAATAATTTTATAGTGAATTATTACTAACAAGGATTTTCTTGGTATGGCTATTAGTGAAAATTATATCAATTTGATTAGAGAATTTATCACAACTACAATAAAAGCAACTCGATAATCGTGTGTACCGGTATATAGTCTTAAAATATTTTTAGAAAGCAAAAACCCGTCAAACCTGTTTTACGCTTCGAGTTTCTTCCTTTTTTTCTTTGTCAGCCTCCTCGTCAGTATTGATAGCACTAAACAAGGTTTCCAGTTCTGTAGTTTGATAATTCATGACAATCAGTTAAACTCAAAGTTATAATAGCCTAACTTAGCTTAGCAGGACACCTTTTCAAATTGCAAACAAAATAGACTTTTCAGAAATTGCGTCTATAAATATATATCTTAGATATACTTAAAAAGACATGCCCTAAAAATGCTGAAAAGCCAAGTTTAATTTTTTAAACTGCTTTAGACAAAAATGTTAGATTTGAATTGCTTGTGGTTCTTTTCAATTTTGGAAATTCGGAATCAAATATTTCTTTCATAAGTACAATAAACCTATCTTGGTTGAGGTTATTATCCAATCACAGGCCTGGGTTCAAGAAAAGCGCTTGAATAAACTAAATTCCTTAGGAGTGAAATGGCCCCTAGAGCAGGCGCTATCTTCAGTTTCTATAATGTTAAGAGGATGAAAGTATTTGACTACCCCCTGGTCGACACACTAGTCCAATACAGGTAACAGACGCTGGTAATGGTTTACCTACCCTGACAGGACGGCTGAAACGAAAATGAACGCCGCACAAACATTAGAATCTTGGCAAAACCGAAAATAAAATTAGGGACCTTGCCGCCGGATCTTACCATAAGTTCGAACTATGATTATTAGCGTTTAAAAAAGCAATTTGTTATTATATTAATAGCAAGATATAAAATCCGAACATGAATATTTTAAGGTAACATACAAGGCGGTGGAGGGTGGGGGAAGTATTCTATTAGTTTTTGTGTGGGGTTTGCCGCCATAATCTCAAAAGCCTGACCCTTCCCAAGACCTTTTAGGTCAAAAATCATAGCAGACCCTGAGAAAACACGCGTTAAACGCTGCCTAACTGTACCATTTCCATTAGCCTGTTTATAGGACTAGTGTCGGTATATTACAGGATCAATAGATGTTATCATTGCTTTCTTAACACCAGTAATCTCTCAACACTAGTATTCAAGTCGTAACCATAATTAAAACATGCATCAACAAAAGTCTCAAGGCCCACAGGCTCAAAATGTATTTCAGGGTTATTTTTCTCTAGCACACGTAACGATTGGAGTTGATTTGTTTTATTTGTGTTAGATTTCGTGAATTTGTGCAAATAGCGTTTCGTGCCCGCTTACTCCTCCTGTAAGGGATGTAGGTAAAGGAAAGGAGAACAAACTAACTAGCGGTAAACTAGTTTGAGCTGCGTTGGTGTTTCTATAGAAACAATTTGTAATAAATAATTAAATTTTACACCATATAAAAGAAGGAATACTTACTAACGTTTTGGACGTTAGTCCTATGTCGGAGTAAAAGAAAGAGAAAGCAAAAATGGTGGGTTTATAAAGGCGGAGAGAAGAGAAACTAGCCAATAGAAACACGGTAGCCTTGGAAATTAATAACAACAAACAATAAAAAAAAAAGAAAAATGAATAAATTTGAAAAAAGTGAAGCGTTCATTCATCCCATTGGATTAATTGTACCCAATCGGTGAATGAGTCGCATCTCTGGTTTTGCGCCGCTAACCAAAGATATATCCGAAATCCGAAATAGAGTGGTTAAATGAATTAAAGTGCCGGTAAACTGGTTCGCGGATACGATCACCTAAACGGCCGCCAGTTTCACCAATATATAAAAGATTACATCGAGAACATTTGATGCAGTAAACAACATTAGAAGTAATTATACAATCACAATGATCAGTTATATTAAGTGATAATTTGGGACCAGTGATGTGAGTGTGAGAGACAATGTAGGGACAAGTAGAACAAACAGGACGAGAATCACAAAACGTGGCAGGTTCTTTAACTGAGTGAAAAGCGCCTTTAACTAAAACGGAGCGAAGGTTTCGATCACGCTTGAAAGAGAAAAGAGGGCGTTCATTAAAAATATTAGGCTTGTTAGAATCGGATTCTAGGAAGAAAAAATTACGGTTAATAATAGGCTTAATATGATTGTTAAAAGGATGATAAGTAAGGGTAAAGGGATTGCAATTATTAGAAGTACGAGTATTAGGAGCGACAGCGGTAGCCCAATCAATAGTAGAGACATTGCGGATGGCATTATCAATAACATGGGCCGCGTAGTTACGGTTAAGAAAAAAAGAGCGCATCTCCGAGCATTTGTTAGCAAAATCAACATCAACACTTCACAAACGGCGGAGACAAAGAAATTGCAAAAATTGAATTGCGTTTAAAGTATGCTTAGGATGAGAGGAAAATATAGTAAATAAGAAAAAGAATCAGTAGGTTTATAATGGACAGTGGTGCTAAGAGACGGAGAGAGACCCATCCACTGTGCCGCCTCCGTGGAAGCTCCGCTTTCAACTGAACTTTTTTGTTCCTTCGTACACAAGGTTAGTACTATAATTTTGAATGTGGAATCGGTATTTGTACTAATGTCAGCCGCCGTTATGAACGAATATTGAAACAACATAAACGAGCCCGTGTTTTCTATTCATCTAATCCTGGTTAAATATGTTAAGCTCGGGAAAATATTTGGCCTAAAAACTCAAGCTGAAAACGAGTATTCCTGATGCTACCTATATAATGCAAACTCTATAAATATCTAATTGTGGTCTCGGACAATTTGTAAGGGAGACGTACCTTGGCGATCGACATCGGATATTCTGGAATCCCCTTTCCAGTCATCTCTTATAATGGAGCCTACATGAAAGGTAAGAAAAAACACATTAAATAGGAGCGTTAAAAATGGGGTAAAAAAATGTTGACACTGGCTTAAAATAGTTAATAAGAATGGACGTTTCGGCTAGCAAGAGCCTTCTTCAGCATGAATGAAATAGAAAAAAACGGCGTCCTACTTAAATACATATAAAATAGAAAATCTTTAAGAGATTATTGTAAAAATTAATGCGTGGGCATGTAAAAAGTGTGTGACGATGTAATTGTGCGTGTAACAAAATGCATGCAAGTACCATGCCACTCTAAAAGTTATTAATATTTTTATACACATTGGGCAGTGAAATGTGTGCCGCCTCCATGGAAGCTCCGCTTTCAACTAAACTATGTTTTTGTTCCTTTGTATACAAGGTCAGAGCTAAAATTTTGAATGTGGAATCGGTATTTGTACTAATGTACAATATACCATAAATGAACACATTTCAAGGCCTAATGTGTGTGAAAATATTAGGACTTTTAGAGTGGTCACACACGCCATATTATTTTGTTTTCGTTTTATTCTTGTTCGTACATTTCATACATGTTTTTTCACACATTTACATATCACAGCGTTTTTACATTTAGAACATTAGTACTTAGTTAGTGTTTAGGGTTTTTATAATTGTCTTTTGAAACTTATTTTTATTTTTTTTATTACAATGGCATGTCGTACTTGCATACATTTCCTCACACACACAATCACTGCGTCACACTTATTTTACATTTTAATATCACATGCCCACGCATTAATTTTTACAATAATCCCTTAAACATTTCCTATTTTATATGCATTTAAGTAGGACGCCGTTTTTTTCTATTTCATCCATGCTGAAGAAGACTACAGTTGTTAGCCGAAACGTCCATTCTTATTAAATATTTTAAGCCAGTGTCAACATTTTTACCCCATTTTTAACAATTTTAACATGCCTGGCTACAAACCGTATATTTTATAAATAGGAGCGTCATCATGACACTTGAGAGGGAGAATGGGGGTTTCACCGAGGGATACAGATAAAAAAGCTCTCAAATACAACACATAAAAAGATAAAATATAGAATATATTTTTTCTAATCATATACATGGAAAAAATTACTCAGTTCTAATTGGCCAAGAGCAGTGCAATTACTTTGTCATTCTGTGCAGAAATTTGCAATTTCGTGCAATTACAATCATAAGAATTTAAATCTGATTGGATAATAAACAATACAAAGCTAACAAGCCAATCAAAATGCAGACATTTCTGTGACAACAAGGGAGAGATTTTCAAAGACAAACAAAAAAATAGCGTTTTTAGTAGAAATGGCGATTCAAATTAAACAACAACTAAAAAGAAAAATAAGCCCAAAGAATGAAAATACCTGTAAGAGTTACGCCGAATGGATGGCTGTGTGAAATGCTTTATCTAAAATAATAAAGATTGACATAAAAATGTTCAGTTGAACTTCGTGTTTTCCAACGTCTCCTGCCAGCGAACTCCACAAGAGAAAATGTTTTTGAATGAACTCCTTCGATAGCACTTGGAACTTGTTTGTCTTTTCGCGGCTACAGAACTATTTCAAATTTTAAAATTTACAACGAAGTTCAAGCGATTTTCTTTGTCAACTGTGGTTAACCGTAAGCTGTCACGTTGTCACTGCTTCTTCTCCGGCACTGTAATTTCCAATGATTTTTTCATGTATATGATTAACAAGTAATCGAAGTATTTACTTGTTCAATATGGAATTTATTTGCACAATTGTGTTTTAAAAAAGCATCAAAACTGCGTGAGCCCTATATGATTAACAAGTAATCGAACCTTTTACTCGTTCAATATGGAATTAATTTACACGAGTGTGTTTTAAAAAGCTCAAAATGCGTTCGCCCTAACGGGCTCAAGCAATCTTGATGCTTTTTAAAACACACTCGTGCAAATTAATTCCATATTGAACTCGTTAAGGTTC
This sequence comes from Zoanthus sanctaehelenae, assembly GCA_028564885.2. Classification (NCBI taxonomy): domain Eukaryota; kingdom Metazoa; phylum Cnidaria; class Anthozoa; order Zoantharia; family Zoanthidae; genus Zoanthus; species Zoanthus sanctaehelenae. The sequence goes on from JAOTRI020091891.1 coordinate 8,943, forward strand.
GATTACATATAACTAATAGCCCAAAAGCGCAAACAGATATGACATTATTTTTTCACATTTCATATAGCAATCATAGAACAAAATGAACAATTGTTGGGATAAAATTGCTAAAAATAGAAAAACAAGAATTAACAAGGGAGTTATTGGACAGTAGAGGGCGGGGTCCTTGCTAAGCCCTTGCCAGTACAAGGGAGTTACTGGACACTAGAGGGCGGAGTCCTTGCTAAGCCCTTGCCAGTACAAGGGAGTTACTGGACACTAGAGGGCGGGGTCCTTGCTAAGCCCCTGCCAGTACAAGGGAGTTACTGGACACTAGAGGACGGGGTCCTTGCGAAGCCCCTGCCAGTACAATAGAGTTACTGGACACTAGAGAACGGGGTCCTTGCTAAGACCCTGCCAGTACAAAGGAGTTAATGCACACTAGAGGGCGGGGTCCTTGCTAAGCCCCTGCCAGTACAATAGAGTTACTGGACACTAGAGAACGGGGTCCTTGCTAAGCCCCTGCCAGTACAAGGGAGTTACTGGACACTAGAGGACGGGGTCCTTGCGAAGCCCATGACAGTACAAGGGAGTTACTGGACACAAGAGGGCGCGGTCCTTGCTAAGCTTCTGACAGTACAATGGAGTTACTGGACACTAGAGGACGGGCCCTTGCTAAGCCCCTGCAAGTACAACTTTTTAGCACAAGTATCAAAGTTAAATTTGAAATCACTGATGTAAACAGAACGAGGAGCTTATCCCAGAAAGTGTCAGACTTTCGTTAAAGTAAATACTTAAGAATGATGTTAACAAAATTTCCAAATGAGTTCTACAATACGTGCTGAGGATGAGCTTATAAAATTGTTACCTTTGCTATCTGCACTATCATCAAAAGATCTTTTCTTTTCTGCAAGAGATTATTCATTTTTGTTAGACTTTAATAACCATTGATGAACTTTAAATTAACTTCTAAATTAATTTAGAACAACAGCAACAATTTCTTACCCAACCTCGATATTATACAAAATTTTGCAGAAATCTTTACCTTAAAATGTTCATAAATCCGCCAATTTGGGAGCAATCTCATCGAAACTTTCAATATTTACTGTTATTGATGTGGCAAATATGACGATGCATTTCGTTTTATGAAAACCGGAACCTTCATCACTGCCACGCTCGCGTGAAAAGGGCTGATTTGCAAACGTTATTCTCTTTGCTAAATAACAACTATGCCCAAAGGAGAGGGGGTAAGTGGTGGATATATCTAACGCCAGGCACTGACCCTAAGGGGGCTAGTTATTTTAGTATTTACCAAAAAAAAATTTACCTTATATTCAAAGAAGTTGCCATGGCAGTGCGTTATTGAAAAACGACTGATTTACAACATTAAAATCAAAAAATAGAAAATATTTACAAGAACAGTGATTTAAAGGCAAAAAATGAAAAATTAAACTTACTGTTTGAGTAAGCATTGATGGTATAAACTACGTTTAAAGCGTTCAGTGCGAGCATTAGGAAGGGTAGGGAGGGTAGAACAAGAAAAGCAAAGCAAGGAAGACGGGCGTTTGTAGCACGGTGTCAACGGTAGCCTGCGAGCAGGCTCTACTGACGGAAACGGCCGCGAGAGAAATGGGGAGAGTAGGGGGAAAGGAGAATCTGCACGCAATACATTGAATCAGAAGTCCATGCATCCCAAATAAGACGCAGCATTTTGATTGGTCTAGTAAGTCTGTGACCCATGACGTATTCCGAAATGACTCAAGTTGAAAAATTCTTATGAGAAGAAAAATAGTGACGTGATCAATGGGACAGAACGATGTTGATATGCCTTTTTGGGACCCAAATCTATTATACTTCCAAATTACTGGAACAGCTACTTCACAGAAAAGTTTTCTTGGATTTTTGATAAAGTGGGAGTGATTCCAGAATCACTTCCACCACGCTTTGTAAATAACCGACCGGTTTACCTCCAATAAGTTAAGGTTCAAATCTCACTCTACTCATTATCTGGATTTGTCTTGGGTGATCCCCGAATCGAATCCACCGTGCTCTGTAAATAATCAACTGGTTTGCCTCCAAACAGTTGAGGTTTTAATCTCACTCTACTCATTGTCTGGATTTGTCTTGGGTGATCCCCGAGGCGAATCAACCACGCTTCGTAAATAACCAACTGGTTTGTCTCCTATCAGTTGGAGTTTTAATCTCACTCTACTCATTATCTGGATTTGTCTTGGGTGATCCCCGAGTCGAATCAACCACGCTTCGTAAATAACCAACTGGTTTGTCTCCTATCAGTTGGAGTTTTAATCTCACTCTACTCAATGTCTGGATTTGTCTTGGGTGATCCCCGAGTCGAATCCACCACGCTTCGTAAATAACCAACTGGTTTGTCTCCTATCAGTTGGAGTTTTAATTGTGTCGTCCTTGCGTCATAGTCGGAGATATCAGCTTTACAGCTACTCCAGAAATCCGACTATCAATAAATGCTATAAATAGATATTTCACTGATCCCTCGGGGAACATCTGCTTTGTTTCCCTCGATTTTCACCGGAAACAAAACGGATGTTTTTCTCGTAAGCAGCCAAAAACCAATTATTACTGTATACAGATGGTTTTCTAATCTAAGTTTCATTTCTAGCAGGTCGCGGTAAATCTTAACTGCCCGTGCTATATTACAAATATAACATGAAGTATAACAAAGATTTAAAGAAAACTAAATCACTGCATGAGACACGCCAAAAGGTAGCAAGTATGGCAGAGGGAAATTGTTATTCAGATAATGCTTTTAAATATAGATACGGTCAGATTAACAACAAAAAAAGAACAAAATTTGAACAATTGGAAGACAAATGTAAAGCATACCTTGTTTAAGATCAACAGTTCGTGATAGAAGAGCTTGGAAAAAGTTATCTGGAAAGATAAACGCAATATATTTAGTTTATTTTCGAGCAATGACCGCACATATAGCGTTATAAGTGGACGAAAACAAATTAATTAATGTAATGGAGGTTTCAACGAGCTGCGAAAGGACGGCGAAAGAACATTAACTGTGGGTTAGATTTCGTGAATTAGTTAAAATATAGTCACGTTCCCACATACTCCTCGAGTAAGCAGTGTAGGTAAAGGCGCTACTGGAGCTCTGTGAAGGAGTTACGGTAGCTTTGCTTTTAACTACACTATTTTTTATTGCTTCGTATATACAATGAAGGTACCGTGGTTTTGAATGTCAGATCGGCATTTGTGCTGATGGCAGCACTATTAACGAGTATTGGGAAAATAAAAGCGAGCCCGTGTTTTATATTCTAATCCTGGTTAAATATTTTAAGCTCAATAAAACATGTCGCCTAAAAACTGGAGCTGAAAGCAAGTGTCTATGATGCTTGCTAATACAAATTCTATAAACGTCTAATTGCATGTGAATTCCGAGAATTTGTAAATATTTAACAATTATTCCGAGAGCGCGCGTTGGATATGATATGGTAAATAGCCAACAAGGCGTGTAGGGCCAAGTTGGCTATAATCATTTCATATCTAACAAGCGCGAATGGAATAATTGTTTTATTAAATTTAATAGTATTCTTCGATACTTGAAAATGATAGAAACGTTTTAATAAATTGATAACCGATATTGTTAGTTAGTTTCCATATATGGTCATTCGGTATATGAACTGATAACCAATCAGGGCCCAGTTGTTCAAAGGCTGGTTTAGTTTAACCCTGGGTTAAGAAAAAATTTAAACAAGAATTTCTTTTTTAAGAAAAGGTAAACGGCTATTTAGGAATACTGTTTGGATTTTTCTACGAAAAGTCTGTTAATCCCAAAATTACAGCTAAAATCTCTGCTCCTGAGATTGGAAACAAGATCGTAAGTTAAACATTTAACCCTGGGTTAGTGCTAATTGGAAAAAGGCTGGTTAAGTTTAACCTTGGGTTAAGCAAAAATTTAAACTGGAATTTCTTCTTCAGAAAAGGTAAACGTTATTTATGAAGACCGTTTGGATTTTACAAGGAAAAGTCTGGGATTGTTAATCCCTAAATTACAGCTAAAATCTCTGCTCGTAAGATTGGAAACAGGATCGTGCGTTAAACATTTCAACCCTGGGTTAGTGCTAATCGGCTTTTGAACAACTGGGCCCAGAACGCTAGAAACGCAATATTCGAGGTTAAAAATTTAATAAATGCAGTTATATTTTGCTGTATATTCTGTAATAATGGTAACTTAAACCAAACATCATACCTTAACCTTAACCATAACGATAGGGTTAAGATTTTAGATTTAGGATTAGGGTTAGCTTTTTCGCAGCTGTTTCGCAGCTGTTTGCCAAAGCTTGTACAGAATTAATTTGCATTAGTCAAGAAAAAATAAAAAAATGCAGGTGCTCGATAGGATGGTTAAACCTTTAGGCAACGATCTGGGACAAAAATTTAACCAATTAGCGATAAGATAAGACAGGAACCACATGTGAAAATCGAAGCTGTAGGAAAATTAAAATGATGCATGGAGTATCAGTAGCTGGAAAGAGTTTGACGAAGAAAAGCTTTAAAAGTTAGAGAAGAATTTTGGCAATTACCCTCAACTTCTGCTCTTCTTTTTCTTTTGTGTTCAGCTGAAAAGATAAAAATAAATTTAGTGAAAGACTCGTGAGATACTAATAGTTATCCAACCAACCAAGCAATGTTATTAAAGTTATGAACACAGAATGCCATGCATACGAAATTCAATACAAGATTTACAAAAGGCGAACAGATTATTTGGAAATTCATGTTTCCGAACAATTTCAGTTAAAACCATTTTAATAACGTTTGGAAAGATTTTTCAAAGAAAATTATATACGCCTTTTATAATTTTTAGCATAATTTAAATGTGAATGTGTATAAAAAACGTATAGTAAAGTATTAAAACTCTTGTTGTACGACAAAAAAAAAAAGAAGATTTCTAAAGTAGAATATTTTGCAACTATTACGTTAAAGTTAGTGTATCTGTTTCTATATTATGTTTTGTGAACAAAGAAGGTCAATTTTGAAAGAAAGTGTCTAGATGCACGGCAGCCCGTCACGGTCTAAAATTAACTAAATGCCGGGCAGTCCAAAATTTTTCAAAAATATCAAGGGAATCCCTTTCAATAGCCAGACTAAACTATAGTTTAATTTTGTTTAGAAATGTGGAGCTCTTCTTTTGAGCGAGGCAGATTGCAATAAGCACGATTTCTGGTCTTCATTCAATTCTGACTACGTATCACGTAACTGACCAAAAAAGAATCGTCGTTTTTAAAGCGAAATAAAAATCAAAAATAATCACTCCAAATTACGCTATATTTCTTGCTCAACACTGGTTAGGTTTAGGGTTAGGGTTTGGGTGAGGTTTAGCACTAAAAATACCAAGATTTTTTTGACTGCCCGGCATTTATAGTTAATTTTAGACCGTGACGGGCAGTATCGTACTCGGTTTGCAATTGTCCAGTTGTTTGTATAGTATGCCGAGCCAAGGCAAATGGTGCTTATTGCAATCTACCTCGCTCAAAAGAAGCGCTTCACATTTCTAAACAAAATAAAACTAGTTTGATCTGGCTGTTGAAAGCGATTTCCTCGCTATTTTTTAAAATTTTTGGACTGCCCGGCATTTAGTTAATTTTAGACCGTGACAGGCTGCCGTGCATCTAGACACAGCGAACTATATAAGCCTAATACTTATTGTCTCAATTAAATTATTTATCAAATAAATGTGTGTTTTTAAAATAGTTTAATGCTTTTGTTCTTCTCAGAGAACTCAAGTTTAGAAGGCTAACATGGGGAATAAATTCTCATACACCAATCTTGAGGAAACGTCAGAGAGCGACGATGAGAAGAAACTATTAAAAAAGAAAATAGAACATGACGAAAAAAAGCCTTTAAGTCCTAATTTTTGCTCGTGGATTTTTACGCAATGGATCCAAAAACTTATACGATTAGGAAACAAGAGACCGCTGGAAAGCGACGATTTATTTCCTGTCAAATGTCTTAATACAAGCGAAAACCTTGTTGAGATGCTGGAGAAAGCTTGGAACGAAGAAGTTCTTAAGGCTTCGTGTGTAAAAGGAAAAAAACCAAAGCTTTGGAAAGCTCTTATTAATATGCATGGAGTGGGCGCATATCTGTGGGCTTTCATTTTGAACACGCTAATGATTATAATATCGGTAGCTGAACCAATATTTATTTCTTTCATTCTGGGGCACCTTATGACATTTGGAGTGGACGGAAGTATTTATTTGGTTTACATTTACATCTGGATTATTTTTCTCTTAATTATCCTTTCGAGCATTGTGGACACCATTTACACCAAAGAAACTTATACGTTTTCGGCTCGCTTCCGGTCCTCCCTGGTGGGCCTTGCACTCAAGAAGGTATGTTTATGATCTTCTTCACAATAGAGTTACGAAGTGTGACGTCACAGATATTAATATTTCTGAACTTGTGAGGTTTTTCAAAATCATCCGAAAGATCAAAACTTAAAATGTATCCTTTCAAAAACTTAGAATGTTGGTGCAAATTGTCGGCGAGATATTTTCACAGATATGGTCCAATGACTTCATACAAATCCTTCTAAAAAT
>JAOTRI020091902.1:0-15507 GCA_028564885.2 Zoanthus sanctaehelenae
GTGTTAACCACTACACCACAAGGACCAACCACGCTGGCAACGCAGCCGGACAATGTTATATAGATGGTAACTGTAGGAGTATCATAGAGTCGACTATGGTGTCCCACAGGGATCAGTCCTGGGTGCTTTTTTGTTTCTTTATACATTTTAATAACTTTATGAACTGTTGCTTTTACTTTGACTTTCACATTTTCGCGGATGATACAAATCTCTTCAGTACCAACAAAAGCCTGCTTCAACTCGAAGCAGATATAAATGCTAACTTACAATATATTTTTAAATGGTTACAGGCAAACAAACTCTTTCTCAATATCTTTCAAACAAATTACATAATTTTTGATCCTCGTCAAAAATGTACTAAGCACACAACCAAACTGTTTATTGATCCAAAACAGGTGAAGAAAGTAAAGTACATCAGATATCTAGGTGTATTCATAGACTCTCATCTCACTTGAAAAAATCATATCCAATATATAGGGTTCTTCCTCTTTGCTGAAGAAAAAATTCCAGGACTTTTCCAGGACTTTTCCAGGTAATTTCCAGTAGTGCTAAACTGTTTCAAGGTTTCGATGTATGACAGATATTGTATGAAAAAGTCAGTTCCAAAAACGAAATACCAACTTCTTTTCCTTTTTTGACAAACGAACACCGATTTTTTATAAGGGGACACAAAAATTGTAGAAAAAAAACATTCCAATTTAATTCATTAAGCTAAATATCAGCTCTCAAAAATTTGTTAGCATTTTAAAAAGACGAAACATACGTGAATGCGTATAACGCCAAAACCATGCGATCACCAAGTCCTACATTTTCAAATTCAGAAAATGGATTGTTAGAATGTAATTCACAATCCGGGTGAGTTGCAAACGCAAAATTCAAGGATTTTTTACAATCGCTGTCAAAAAATTTATCATTTCTTAACGAATTCCAGGTCTGGAATGAAAAATCCCAAAATTCAAGGAATTCCTGATCTGGAATGAAAAATCCCAATATTCAAGGAATTTCGGGTCTGGAATGAAAGATCCCAAAATTCAAGGAATTCCGGGTTTTCCAGGTGGCGTACAAACCCTGAACTTATTGTTGTTGTATTGGTATTCTGTGGAAAATTCGTCACTATGCACCTTTATCCATACTTAGACAATTATATCATACTTTAACCCTTTAAATCCCAGTTAAACTATTAAGTTCTCCCAACTTATTCCCACACTTTTCGTAGAACAAGTTTGAGAGAATTTTACTTTTAATCTTCAGTAGTTTGCCTTGTGTGATCAATTTCATTTTCTCACTACAAAATGTCTTATTTTGTGTTTGTTATGTAAGGAGAAGTTGAGTATTGATTACTGATTGGGAGTGAAAGGGTTAACACATATTCTCATTACCAGATGTCTTATTCTGTATTTGTTATGTAAGGAGAAGTTGAGTGCTGATAACTGATTGGGAGTGAAAGGGTCAACACATATTCTCATTACCAAATGTCTTATTTTGTGTTTGTTATGTAAGGAGAAGTTGAGTATTGATTACTGATTGTGAGTGAAAGATTCAATTTATCCCCACTTGACTTATGCCATTACAATATTGTGAAACACCTATCCATCATGTCTCACACCTCTTAGTACCTTTCAAAAGAGAGCCCTAAGGAAAAATATTTTTTCTGACTTGAAAGCTTTTTCTAGTCCACTGTTCTATCATTTAGGAATACTAAAACTCAATGATGTCATTCATTTGAATAATAGTATGTTTATGTATGATTTTCACTCGGACATTCTGCCATCAGTCTTCCATGACTTCTTCATACCAATAAGTAATATTCATACCTATATAACTATATACTCTTTTTATATTGCCAAAATAAGAACAAATTATGGCATATTTAATATTCGTTATGCTGGTGCTATGATTTGAAATAAGATCAATGATGAGTAACAAAGACCTAAACGTTCAGCTTTAAAAAAGCTAATAATAGATCAACTTTTCACAACATATTAGTTACTCTGATGCATTTTACTCTTCTCCCATGGTTTCCTATTTATTTTTTTATTATTATCATTTTTTTTCTCTATTTTATTGGTGATTTTCTTCTATTAGCCTTAAATGTTATTCGTCACATTTATTGAACTACTATTAACTAACAATAGGCTGTACCAAATGGCATATTTGCCGCCTATCTCGGTTAGCTTCGTTATTTTAGGCGGCAAATGATTCCTCAAAAACCTATTTTTATTCATAAAATTTGTATTTTAGCTTGCAATTCAGGGGGCACAAATAAAGGATTTTTCTTCTTCTTGGCAAGTTAGCTCCCGGAAGACGCTGGTACTCATTTACCTACCCCGGAATGATGGAAAGCTGAGTTGGCTTAGGCGGAAAAGAAGGTCACACAAATATTCGAACCTCGGCAAAGAGCCGGTTGCTTGGAAAGCAAAGATCTTACCAACTGCGCGGACTTTATCCATAACACAATTTCTACATTCTTTTTGACCGATTAGTAGGTTAATACTGAAACAATTAGATCTCTCGGTCTCATAGACTACGAGTTTGAATTGCTCATTCTACTGACATTCTTTTTTGACCGATTATAGTAAATTTATACTGAAACAATTAGACTTCTCGGCCTCATGGACTACGAGTTTGAATAGCTCATTCTACTGACATTCTTTTTTGACCAATTATAGTAGGTTTATACTGAAACAATTAGACCTCTAGGTCTCATAGACCACGAGTTTGAATTGCTCATTCTACTGACATTCTTTTTGACCGATTATAGTAGGTTTATACTAAAACAATTAGACCTCTCGGCCTCATGGACAACGTGTTAGAATAGCCCTTTAGCCCTCTACGTCTAAATAAAAAATAGCGTAGCTATCTCTTCGTCGGAGAAGTTAGTTACTGGGAGCACTTACAGCATTTATGAAAACTTATCGTCTTTTGCAATGGATTTATCTAACAAAAAGAACTAATGCATTAAACGCTTTTCATTTCATTTTTAAAATAAAAAAACAGTACCTTTTTTATATGAATTTTGAGAAAAGCTTCAGATTTGTTCCTCATACAGAATTTAAGTTTCGTCAACTTAAAAAGTTAGTGTAATAGTTTAACGAGCCTGATGTCCCATGCAATCGCTTGTGGTCATATCAATGTAGCAAGAAAATTGGCAGAAAAGAAGAGTAGTACAATATTGAAATCTTATAGCGACAGGGTTTTAAGCAGACATCTTGAGGCTGCAAAGTTCGGCATTTCACCAACCACACGAATTAGTAAACCAGAAAATAAATACTAAATAAAAATCTTAAAAAAGGTTTTAAAACTAACTTCTTGCAATCAAGGCGAGTAGTTTAAACCGTAAACATTCTTTGTTTTCCCATTTACAATGTTAAACACTTGTAAAAGCATTAAAAAGTACAAATCATACCTGTTGTGCAAGGACAGAGTCCCGCAACACCTTGTGTCGTTTCTCACTTTGTGACTTCAGCTCATCCCATTTGCCACGTAACTCTCGAGTCCGACTTACAATCTCTTTACTTGCATAGTGGTCACTACTGATGAGCTGGTCAGCGGTTGTACATAAAGACTTTATCAATTGCTCGTGAGTACTGCATTCACTAAGAAACACATCGTGCTTTTTGAGAAGATTTTGGGCGACAATACGATTCTGACCAATTTCTTCAGACTTTGCAAGCGATTCTTTCTCTCGTACCCAAGCTAGCTCGTCTTCAAGGTCTCTAAGAAACTGCTGCAACTTCAGGGACTCCGTAAGTGTTTGTTTCCTAGCAACAGTTGGCTCCGACAAAAGCTCAAACCTTTAGGATAATAACCATGAAAATATATCTAACATATTACAGAAATTCTAATGGGGCAATATAAACAAAAATACTAAAGCCTGGCAATGAGTATAAATAAAAACACATATAAATAAACAATTTCTATAATGTTAATTTCGAAGAATGTGGTTATCTATTCTTTCTAGCCAGAGACTAAAGTTGAATCCAAAATAAATTTAACTAGGTTTAAGTTGACGTAAATTTAATCGGATAGAAAATAAGATATAAATTCGATTACTATATTTTTGATTAATCCTAGCCTACTAAGCTGAAAAACAATAATGATGATGATGTAGCCAGCGAGCTGCTCTCCTGAAGAGATATGGGCAGAGGGAAGAAGAGCCTGCACGCAACCTATCGTGTTTAGAATCCCACTCCCGCCATGCGCTGTCAAATTCTGTCAAATTTAACCATTCAGCAAGCATTGGAAGAAAAGTTCAACTGTCATGTGTTGTTTACTTTACTACAAGTAATCAATGACAAGTAATTTGAAAGCTCCAAAAGCAGTTAAGCTAAGTTTGAAACACAAATAATTAGAATAAAAAATCTTTGTTAAGTCTATTTTCTTTGAAATACAAAGACAACAATTCACGACAGGACATCAATAGATTTAATGATTTACAAAAGATTACCACCGATTTTTTTGTAGAAATACAACAAGTGTGCCATAATCTATTCAATCCTATTTTTCTCTGGTAAGAATCAACAAACCAACACACAATAAATTTACCTTTGTGATCGTTCCTACTTTGATCGCATTATTTTCATCGACGACAACTGCAAACAAAGATTGTACTACAACGAAAAACTCGAGTTTTACATCGCACCCAGGAACTTGTCAAATAACTATCTAGCACACTTTTCACAGACCGAAACAAAACATAAAATTTAGCGTATTTGAGCTCCATCGCATTCAATTTGGTCAAAGAAGCAGCTAGAGTTCCTAGCTTATTTACCAAATTTTAGCAGTTCTTCTGTTTATGGGTGATTCAAGAGCATAGCCGTTGCATGATCTTTTCTTGCAGTCATTGCTTGTCTGTTATTAACTTCAACACCATCTGAAAGTTAATTTGACAGCCACTTTCTGGTCTGCTAAATTCTACTGGATCTCGAACCCCAGCTTCTCTAAGAAACCTTCTTTAAAATACGGAATTTATCAATCACTTCGCTTTTGTTATTTCTCATGTGAATTTTCCAACTTGAGCCGTATTCTGAATCACGTCACGCGCCACAGACATTCTAGGCCAATCAAAATGCTGAGCTCCCTCTGGGATGCATGGATTCGTGATTCAATGGGTTGCGTGCAGCTTCTCCTCCCCTCTCACTCTCCTCATCTCTCTCGCGATCATTTCCTTCATGAGAGCCGGCTCGCGGACTAATGATGATGAGAAAGACCTAACTAAAATTTTCAGATATTTAACAAAAAAGATGACAGCGCAAACCTTTCGAACACTGATGCTGCTCGTTCTGCTATTTCATCCTTCATGAAATGATCTGCCTCAACAAAGGCGTCTGCCTGCTGAAGAATCTCAGTCACCCTGTCTTCATGGGCAGCAATGTCACTTTCCAACAACTTATGCTTTTTTAGAAGATTTAAAACACTTTTAAGATCCTTCCCATAATCCACTGAAGCTAAAATTGTCTCCACTTCACCAATCCACGTTTCAAGATGGCCAACATTTCTTTCGAATGATTGCTTTTGAATGGCTTGTTGCAACCGCTGGCCCTTGTTTGCAGACATTTCTGATAAAAGAGTCCAGAGATCCTTGATATCTTTTAAACGTGTTTCGATCACTTCACTTGATCCACAACTGGAGCTCAACAATGCTTCTCCCTCTTTAATCATGGCATCTAGCTGACCCCAATTAGCAGTTAACTCTGCTTCGAATGCCTGGTGTTTCTGAAGTTTCTGTGGTAAATTGGTTGCTTCTCTGTAAGAAGCCACTGAGGCTGTCTGGAGCTTGTTGTTCATCCAGCTCTCCATCTATATATAATCAAATTAAGAGGATTAAAACCCTGATAAAATCAGAGGCTACAAAACTAATTGCAGTGTATTACAATTTACAGATAAAGAAAACTCTTGTATCGGATAGATTATTAATTAAGTGCGTTTCAGGATTTCTCTCAAAAGTTCATTCCCTCCCAACTGGTAATTTCTCGGATTAAAAGTGAGTTCGAGAACGCATACTTTAAAAATTTTTCACTCAACTTATTTATTTTCTAGAATTTAAATGGCAAATAGTTTTCCTGACAAACCACTATCGTTTCCCGCCGTTTTTTAAGCTGGGAACAACAATAACTTCGTTTTATCATAGAGGGTTACTGAAGGGTAATGAAGCCGTAAAATGAATCTATGCAAGCTAGTAAAAGTTGTAACACAAGAGCTCACGTTCTAAAATCGACTGGTCGTAAAGTTTTTTGCATTAAGTAAAGGTCCTAGCCATCATCGAAAAAGTTAAATATTAACGAAGAAACCCTTGATTTCCAAGGGTCCAAGGACATAGTTCGCAGCCTCATGATAAAGAAAGGTCTGAAGTCCGTGAAACGAGAAAAAAAAGACACTTCTAAGTAAAAACAACGGAGTTCTGGTCTAACGTTTGCAACAAATTATATAAAACTGTTAGCTCAAGAGTGGAAGAACTTTATTTTTCTAATGAAAATCTTAAAAGTGTTATCAGGTCGCCAAGGCAAATCCGAAAAATGCCATTGTCTGGGGCTCATAAAAAAGTTAAGTCCCACCAGCCTATCACGTTGAACAAATCGTTAAATGGATGGTGCGAGGGGAATGACAGGTCGAGGACAGACAAATCTTCAATCTACTCTATGTCCGTCGAGTATCACATAATTCAGATATTGGGAGAAGAAGTAAAACCTCTGCTGTTAAGACAATCAATGACCGAGGAATGAGAAGAATGGCCAGCTATTTCTCCAGATCGAAGAACAATGAATGACTTTAAGAAACGTCTCAGTCAAGCCTGGCGAAACTTATAAATTGCTACACAACAAGAGTTGTCGTGCTCAATGAACAGCACATAAAAAACGTTATAAAGATAGAGGCGGCATTCTTGGTAGTCATGTTTGAATATCTGAATAAATATAAATAAAAATAAATAATATCTAGATACTTAAAATGTTTGTTATCGTAAGCGACTAGTATGGGCTTTTGAGACAACCTATTCGTGAAGGATTGGGCAATTATAAATCTCTGAGTATAATCAAGAGTTTCTTACATTTTGTAAATACTCTTTGCATGACTTTTAAATAGAACAGTTTACACTGATAAGACCACTGTGGTCTTTACTCGACTTGATGTTTCAAAAACTACTAATATTAGGCAAACTTAACTTACTTCTTGTGCATCTCTCAGGAACTGGAACAATATTTTGGATTCTCCGAGGCTACCACTTTTGGTAGAGGCACGATGCTGTAGTTTTTCCCACTTCTCAAAGACTAAGTCTCTACGAGAGCCAATCAGCTGTGAGTCACAGTGTTGATGTTTGATCAACTGTTCTGCGTATTCATTTAGGGCTTCAATTTTATCCTTATATGCTGTTATAGATTTTTCTAAATTCATCTGCTTCTTCAACAGTGTCTCCACTGTGTTTAAGGAGTCACTACGCTCCTCGCTGGATAGAAAAGTTTCCTTATTTGCGATCCATGTGAGTGCTTGGTCTGCGTTCCTTAAGAATGAATGCAGTTTGTGTGATTGTTCCAGCTGCGATTGTCGCTTTTCCCACAACTGCAGAAGTTCTGCTCGCATGATCTTTAGTTCTTCTAAATGTTCTGCGATTGTACCAGCAGCATAATGGTCTTGATCTATGAGACTTTTACCAAAGGCACTGGTACTGCTGAGAGACTCCTTGCGCCTTTCCAGCTCATCTTTCCTTTCTCTATTTAGTTCTAGCATTGCCTCAGAATCCTTGACATTTTTAGGAGTGTCTTTTGACGACAGATGTGTAACCATGTCAGTCAGCCACAGCATCAGATCATGATAATCAACAAGAAATATTTGAAGCAATCGATTTGCTTCAAGTTTCCCTTTTCTTTCATCAAATAAATCATTAAGGTGTTCCCATTTATCTATGATTTCCATTTGCTTCGCTTGGATGATATGACCAGTATGGGGCTGTGTTCTTACTAGTCGATGAGCCTCTGCTTCAAGTAGCTCCATCTTTCCCTCTATAACTATCAGTCCTCGTTCCAAATCATCATGTTTTCTTATTAAGGCCTCAACACCTAACAAGTCCTTACCATAGTCTTCACTGGATAAAACGATCGATTTCTCGTTAATGATGTCAGCAACATCACCACAATCTCTATTAAATGCGTGAATCTCACAAGCCTCTGCCAGTTTCTGCCTCCTTTCACAAGCTCGATCCTGGAGCCGATTCCAAGCTTCGATTAGATTCTGATGTCGATAAGAAATCGCAGTAGATCCAGCATGCTCTTCACCAACCAACTTTTCGACCATTTGGTTGATTTTGTCGACACGTGCAGCATCCACAGCAAGATCTTGATCGAACTCCTTCATTTTTTTCTGAAGTCTTACACAATGATCATAATCTCGGCCGAAATCTTCAGAATTTATGATTGCTTCCTGAAACATTTAAAAATTTGAATTATAATAATGTAGATAATAAAATAAACACCTTAGGAGAAAATAAAATCAAGGAACCTATAAACTAAGGGAAGATTAGCTATCAAGTTAACGTGAAAACTAAATTAAATAAGACAATCAATTGCAAATTAGATACATTTTACACCATATTTTTCAATCAGAAGCTTAGCTCAATAAAAGGCACGCTAAAAGCCGATGCGGATACTTGTGATTAAATCAGAAAGATGAAACACAAATCACCATATTATGAGAATCGTAATCATACTATGCCAATAAATATAAGTTGCGATAAGTTTATTGTCTTATTTTTCGATGCCTTTGACCGGAACAAACGTCTTAAAAAGTAGTAACAACAACCTTGCGAAAATAAAAATATGTTTTGAATTCATCTAACCTTTTCCCGGATGGAGCTATTAGACCAGTCAACTTCCTGGTTGAATTTTTGATGATCGCGTGCCTCTTCAAGACGTTGACCCTTATTGGTCGACGCCTCAAGCAATTCCTCCCAGTGACTATACAATACATCAATCCTGTTTTCCACATCATTACAATTAAAGTGTCCGGATGTAACCAACTCCTCACCATTCCTTCGCACTGCCTCAATTGATTCCTCGTGCGCCACAAGCTCTGCTTCAAAGGCTTGATGTTTTTGTAATTTACTTTCTAGATTTGTAGGATCTATGTGTGACTCATCAGAAGCAGATTGAAGTTTTTCGGTAATCCAAGATTCAAGCTACAAATATAATGCAATTCAAACTAAATATTCGTCCTCTTGCACACAAAATGTTTGAACTATACCGCATGTATTCCGTGAAAGGAAGAAAACACGGAAATTTCTTAGAATTTAATGGCCCTAACGCGTTTCACATTGACGAATTGATATTACTGTCAAAACATTTTTGTAACTCTAAAAAGATTCAATGTAAGGAAAACATGAAGAAAAGAATATAAATAAGGCAATATAAGTCACGTTGAAGCATAAGTAAGTTTTAAGATGTAGTCAAAGAACAATGCTTATGGGCATAATGCCCAATAACATGTCTTTAAGTTAGCTATGAACAGTTTTATGCTATCAATAAATGTTTTTACTTTAAGGTTTAACAACGTAAAAAGTGAGAACTAGTGAATGCGAAAGATATTCCTACCATTTTGACACACTGACATAATAACATAAAAGGGACTTTTTGTTTTTGTTTGCATTTCCTTTCCCATGTTCAGTCACAGGAAGTTTTATTACGAAAGAGTATCTCCAGTTATTTACAAACTATTCATTATTAATACTCACCATACTAATTAATGCAGGTAATTATAATGAAATGATTTAACTAAATTTGTTCAATTATTACATATAAAATCCTATTAACTGATAATTATTTAACACAGAGACTTACCTCCACAACATCTTGATAGAACTGAGCAACTCTTCTGGAATCCTCAAGCTTGCTGCGACGTTCAGAAAGATCTTCCTTTAATTTATTTCTTCTAGCACATACCGATTGTAACCTATCAGTAATTTGGTCTGAATCATTATGCCCATTCTGAACTAAATGCTCCCCAAACAAACACAAATTTGAAACCTTTTCTTCATGCGAGTTAACCAACTTTTCGGTATTTTCATGTTTCCTAAGCAATGTGTCCACTTCATCAACACTGCTACCAGGCTCTGCGCCAACGAGGATGGCCTCTTGAGTGCTGGTCAGTCTCTCGATATGCTTAGCATCTCTCAGAAATACTTGAAGCTCAAACACTTGATCGATTTCCATCTTGAAATCCTCCCATGTGGCATACAAGCTTTCCCGTTCTGTGAGTAGTAGTTCTAGTTTCTCGGTAATTTCATCAGTGGCAAAGTGCCCATTTTCAATCATCTGCTCTCCCGTTTCCATCAGTTGATTAAACGCTTCCTCGCGTGCATCCATTTCCGATTTTGATTCGTCAAGCCTCTGCAGCAAAGATTCTGCATCGATGACGCTATTTACAGTTTCTTCTGAAACAATTGTTCGGCTCATATCAATACACCACGATAAAAGATCACGGATTTTGCTGTTTAGCTTTTGAAATTCATATGAGTCTTTCAGCTTACTTTTCCTTATTGCTGTCTTTCTCTTGAGTTCCTCCCACATTCCACAAACAAAATCTTCGTGTTGCTGAATAGTTTGAGCAGTATGGCCATGATAAGCTGCTTGAAGGTTCCTTGACTTCGATGTTAGAACCTCAATTTGTTGTTCCAACGCATTAAGATCGTTTTCATACCCTTCTTGTCGTCTCTGCAGAGCCTGGACACCAGCCAAGTCTCGCCCCAATTCATCCAAGGATAACGTAGCATCTTTTTCCTGAATTCTGCTCACTAGTTCATTCAAATCACGATTGAAGCGATGAATTTCTGCAGCACTTGTAAGACGCTTGTTCCGAACCGAAATCTGTTCTTGTAATTGATTCCAAGCGGTTCTCAACACATTTTGGTGCTCCTTAACTAATACTGATTCTGTGTGGTCTTTTTCAACCAGTTGCTCAGCAAAGTTATCTGTGTCATTGTACCGCTCACTATACCCAGTGACAGCTCGTTTAAAATCATTAAACTTTCTCTGTATTACTTCCAGATGCTCAAAGTCCTTCCCGTAGTCTTCTGAAGATGCAATATGAAGCTGTTCGCGAATCCAGTCTACTAACTCAGTGACGTCACGAGTGTACTGGTGCAATTGTTTTGTCTCTTCAAGACGATGGAGACGATTGTTCAATTTTGTTTGTAATCCTGCATACTGTTCTTCAATGTCCTTCTGTCGAGGAGCAATCATGTTTGTTCCTGAATGGTTGCTTGTGGCTAATTTTTCTGCTTCACTGCGTAAACCATACACGACACTAGAAAAATTGTCTATATCTGTATCAAGAGCTCTGCTTTTGGTTAACAATTTTTCAGTTGTTGCTTCATCTTTCCCGTACTCTTGGCTACCTGCTGTCCACGCTTTGTCATCAATCCATGCGTATGCTTCATTAGCTTCAGCGAAGTATTTCTGCGATTCCAAAGTCTTGTCTAATCTGAGTTTTCGTCCAGTTGAGAGTTCCATTAACAAATTCCAACTCATTTTAAGCTCCTCGCATTTTTTCTTGACATCACTTGAAGAATAATGATTACTGTCAATCAAGCTTCGACCTGTGGCCAGTACACAATCTATCATAGACTGGTGATTTGTTAACTCGTTTTCGAGGACCTCATGTCTTTTCAAAAGCCGTTTAACATCAGCTAAACTCGTTCCCGCATCGTCTGATGATGCTAGTCCAACATGATCTTTAATCCAGGACGTTTCAATGTCCGCATCGTAGCAGAATTGATTGAAACTCAAAGAATGTTCTAGTTTTATGCGGCGGTCATTAGCAAGGTTTACAAGATCATCATATCTCTGGCATAAATCCCTTGCTTCGTTCTGAATACTATCACTATCAAAATGGTTTTCATGAACCAAAGAAGCCGCCTGTGTGACAAACGTTTGAATCAGGTTCTTATGTACTTCAATATCTGACTCGACAAGCAATTGTTTTTTAAGCAAGAACTTTACAGTGGAAAGGCTTTGCCCCAGGTCCTCGGACGCCAGCAACGTCTCTACGTCATTCATCCATATCTTTAAGCCATCTAGCGATCGATAAAACTCTTGCTGCTCTCGAGCCTGTTGTAACCTTTTTCCTTTGTCAGTTGTGTTATTCAGCAACTCTTTCCAAAATTCATTTAAATCGTATAACCTTTCTTTTATTTCCTCCGAGCCATAATGGTTATCTCGTATCAGTGATTCGCCAGCCTACATAGTGAAAAGAAAGCTATAAGAAAGTTACATTTATGATTAATATCAAATATATTGAAATATATGTTATTTTCGTCCACGCTATCTTTGAGTTTACATAACTATAGCAAAAAAAAACGATAACTACAAAAAACTGAAAAAAATCCTAACAACTTTCTCGTACAGTTGCTTCTTTATTCTTTACTTTCCTATGTTTGAGATTATTCATTTTCTATTAATAAGCAACATTCGTTCGCTGCGAAAAAATTGCGCCTGCAAATGGTCAAATCGATAACGTGATTTCGGTATATTTGTGAACAGACTGCTCCACGGTATAAAAATACGATACATCTTTAGGCAGTCTATACCTATGGTCTTCAGAACATTCATACTACTGCCTAAATCGACATAAATGAATTTTATAATCTTACTCCAGCGAAAGTTGTCCATTATCAGAGAACACAACAAGTTATTTAATTTGGCGGACTGTTTGCGCACGTCTAGCAATTTCCCCATCTTTTAGATATGTTTAAAAATTGAGTATTTTGTGCAGCAGTTTAGGACATTTGATCAGTTTTTCTGTTTGATTTTTTGAAATAGAATTCAATCATTTGCCAGATTTACTGAATACCTGATTGCAATTGATGTAATAGGTTTCTTTTATGGTGCGAACGTTTCGGATCAAAAATATGCATATTCCTTAATTGATTTGACAAGATCACTTCAAAATGGCGATTCAGTAATCACTCAATGGGTTTAAGCGACGTCACTTCAATTAGGGCTAAGGGAATAAAACAATTTGAAGCTATGAAATAGAGAGAAAATCTCCTTAGATCTGTTCTGCAGCAAGGCAAATACATGCAAAGAATTCTTTTAGTGCTACAGATAAAATGTTTTAGATTTAAATTAGTTAGGTTTTCCATTATTGTAAACTTTAAATTAGCTAAAATTTTCCAATAAACTATTTTAATTTCCAGGAAATTGAGCGTTTAAGCTGTTTCTTAAACATTAAAATTCAAATGTAAACAATTTTCTGAGAATCCCAAAGTGTATTTCAACTTGCACCTTGAACAGTGTTCACAAAATGTAGCTGCAGTACCACCAAATTGCCTTAGTTCTAACAAACAACTTACCACATTGACTCTATTCATCCCTTCTTTATTTGCAGCTACTTCAGCTTCAAACGCCTGGTGTCTCTGTAATTTTCCTTGCAGGTTCGTCGGATCCTTATAAGATTCATCAGTGGCAATTTGCAGTTTCTCCACAATCCAGGCTCCAAACTCATTTGTATCTCGTCGAAAATTTTGCAAAAGCTGAGATTGTAAAAGAGAGTTTCTTCTCTTTGATGCCTCCTGTTTTACAGTTTCTCGTCTCCCAGCCACTTCATCACAACGACGTGAAACCCACTCAGTTTCTTTGTGCCCGGATTTCTTGAGTTTCATGGCAGAATCGACCAATAATCGAACCCTTTCGTCTTGAGTTAGCAGAGTCTTTTCAAAGTCTTCTTGCTGCTTTAACAATCTATCTACATCCTCTACAGATTCTCCATAATCATCATTTGACAAGAACGCCTCGTAAGAAGCAGTCACAGTGTCAACCTGTTCAGAATCTCTGATGAATATTTGAAGATCAACAGCTTGCTTAAGATTATTATTGCGATGTCTCCAGCAGTCATTGACTGCGTTCTTTTCCTTCTTAAGAGCAGTTAAGCGATCTTTCACCTCTTGAGAACGAGGATTGGAAACTAACGACTTCATTCCGTAATCAACCACTCGGTCAAATCTGTCATTATGTGTTTGAATGTCATCCCATATAATTTTATGTTCTTGCATCAAATCATTCGCCGAAGACAAGCCATTTGGTTCATCTCCAGCATTAAGAGCGTACTTCATATCGGACCCCCACGAGAGAAGATCACGAGCATCTGCGAGAAACCCTTGTTGACCGTAGGTGTCATCTAGAGCAGTCTTCCTCTTTGTTGTTTTAAGTTTTAAGCCACCCCAAATTCTAAGAATCTCTGTCTCTCTGGCTTTGATCTGTCGGGCCTGACGGGGATGCTCAAAAGCCAATGTTTTGGCTTGCTCGTTCAATTTTTGAACTTTTTCCTCAACAGCTGCAAGGTCTCTCTCGAGTGCCTGATGTCGCCTTTGTAATGAACGAACTGTCTCCAAATCTCTGCCCACATCATCATTGGTCACTGCACTGTCTTTGTCATTTATCCAAAGTTTCATCTCATCGCATGTGTGGAAAAAAAGCTCAACTCCATGTTTCTCTTTTAGTTCTTCGTCTTTCATTTCTTTCAGACGTCGAAGTTTCTCCCATCTGTTATTGACTTCCTTCTGCTTCCTCTCAACAGTTGTACCATAGACATGGTCTTTTGCAATCAATTCATCAGCCAATTGGTTTAGGCCGTCTATACGACTGCGATTTGCAGTCATCTCGGTCACAAAACGTTCTAACTTCTTCCGGATCAGTTGGATAACGTTTGATTCTTTGCTGTTTTCTTCTGTACTCATTTGTTTTTCCTTGCTTTTCATCCACGTCTCGATGTCATCACTTTCATAACAAAAATGATAGTATTTTATGGCGTCCTCCAGATTTTGGCGACGTAAAGCTGCCATCTCTGTGAGCTTGCTGTAAGCATTGCCTAGGCCAATTTGCCTTGTCGCCACATTGTCTCGGTCAAAGTGAGCTGTAAAATGACGTCTCACTTGTTTCCTTTGCTTTCCTCTTCTGGGACTGCGTGGCGAGGAAGATGGCGGCTCCAATCTTTGTTTCTGAACCATTATCTTTTTCTTTACTTTCCTTTTCTTCACAACTTTCTCAGGAACAAGCACTTTCTGCTTTGTCACTTTTTTCACTAACTTTGGCTCTATCTCTTTCAGATAACTGGCTGGAGCGTAACCATTTTCTTTTGCTGTTTGTCTCCTATGGAAACACAAGATATATCCTATTTAAACACTTATGATAGATTTAACTCATACTCGGTATTTTTTATCATTTTATTTTTTTTTAACTTTAAATTATTATTGGGTTCAATTAAGTTTTACTGCTTAAATAATGAAATGCTATTCATTAGGCATCAGAAAGTGGAATCAAACTTGCAAAGTGTTCTTATTTCTGCCAAAATTAATTTTGTTTCTGGTATCCTGCTTGTTTATTTAACCCTTTCAATCCCAGTTTTATTGTTAAATTCTCCCAACTTGTTCCTATACTTTGTATTGAAGCAGTTTGAGAGAATTTTACTATTAATCTTCTGTAGTTTGCTTTGCTTGATCAACTCTCAGTTTCTCATTGCCAAATG
>JAOTRI020091913.1:0-15504 GCA_028564885.2 Zoanthus sanctaehelenae
TTGAGGAGAAAGTGCTGCCTTTGCTATAACATCTGCAAATGGTTAGACTTTCGCGTCTTCTCGGATAAGGACGTTAATCCGTAGGCCCAGGAGTATGATCCTTTTAAGGGACCTCGAGTCCTATTATCTCTACTCCTTGGAACTAGGTTCCTAAATGTTGTAAAACAAAATAAAACATATATAACAAAACAAAACAAAATAAAAAAAACAATTTGGTAATAAATATGTAAATTATACACCGTATAAAAGAAAGAATACTTACTGACGTTTCAGTCGTTAGTCCTTCGTCGGACTATGTCACTTCCAGCGCCAACCAAATTTTACAACTATGAAGTAGTTGATAATGACGATAACAATGATGATATTGGAAAGAAATGTTCGAGTTGTCACAAGCTTATTTTTCTCAGAAGAAAAAATCTTCTGAGTCACTAACGGGAATCGAACCCATGACCTTCTGATTACCGGTCAGACGCTCTACCCACTGAGCTACAGGGACTCACGTAGAGAACGGGCCACTTCACTTGGTTTATATGGATGAAATATCGGGTATATGTCCTGCCCAACTGCTAGGCTCAAACATATCCATACGTTGCATCTGTAGCTTGGAAATGGCTATGGAAAGAAATGTTCGTGTTGTCACAAGCTTATTTTTCTCACAAAAAGTTCAAAAAAATGTAATAACTTGGTCTCATTAACAATTAAACCTGGTGGACGAATGGACAAAGAGTCAATTCAAACTCGTAATCCATGAGGCCTAGAGTAATTGTTTAAATAAAAACCTACTGATTGGTCAAAAAAGGATGTTTAAAATACAATGCTGATGAAGTGCTCTAACAGAAAGGGGATCATTACTATTTTAATCCGCCATTTTTTCTCTATTAGTAATAACAACCTAATCTATCACAAATAGACCTCTTGTAGAGTAGCCAATCAGAATACAGGATGCGTGTCAGAACGTTTATAGTTGTTACTGTTGACTCCACGTAGTAAGTTCATACATTTCAAATTTCTGTGCCTTATCCCCCCCTGGCCCCACTTCAAATAGGCCCTAGTCCTAATTTTTTGAAAAATTAAATTGGTTGAAAATGGCGGACTGACAAACAGTTTAGGAGTTGAAGCAAGTGTTTGTGTCAAAAATGCATTTTGTTGTTTCCTAGACTATGAAAAGTTTAAAAAAGGTAATCGTTATTTTATAGATATCTGTGCCCCACGCAAAGGAAGTCTTCTGATAGTTTTCTTCCGTCACTTACATAATGACTTCCATTGTCATTGATCTGAAGCTTAGCTGAGTCAGAATGATTGAGTTGAAAGTTGAATTTTAAAAATTTCCCTTTACTTTCTGCTTTTTTAGGTTACTTCAGAATTCACTGTTTCTGACGTTTAGTTCGATTCAAACAAAATGAGTTCTTCCCAGTTTGGCCAGGGCAATGTTATTGTGATTGCTGATGATTCAAAATTTCAACCAGAAATACAGCGTGCCGGTGAGCGATTGGTTGTGGTGGACTTTACGGCTTCATGGTACGAGATTATAAATTTAATTGTTTATCTAGCAGCACCTGGCGAAATAGTCTCTTCTAAACTCTTCTTAAAGCATTTATATTTTGAGTTTTATCGTTGGAATAAAAACTTGCCAGCTTTCAGTTTCATCAGTGTGGCAGGAATATTATAAGAATTATTAATAATTTTGTTATATTATGAAATGCACTTTTATGTTTTGCCGGTAATGAGGTTGTCAGTTGATTGGGCCGTTGATTATCGCTCGGGATATTTATTTTTTAAAAGTCGTTTCTTACAAAAGCACATACAATGATTAGTAGTTTTTGATTGTTAAACAATACTGACCAGCACTATAAAATAAGTTAGTTATAATAGTATACTCTATAGCTAGAAGTATTTGTTTAAATATTATTATTGTACAATAATAGTAATAAAAAAGCTACAAGGATAGTTTGTAAAAGAGTCACACGATCCCATATAAAAACAAATTGTGAACATTTCATGCTGAATGCACTTCAAAAGACAAACTATCCATTTACAAGTGGTGAAGTAAAGTCTTTTTGCAAGGTTTAAAATAAACTGGTTAACCCTTGGTTAAGCAAAAATTCAAACAGGAATTTCTTCTTTAAGAAAAGGTTAATGGTTATTTATGAATACTGCTTGGATATTTCTAGGAAAAGTCTTGTTAATCCCAAAATTACAGCTAAAATCTCTCCTTGTAAGATTGGAAACAAGATCGTGGGTTAACCATTCAACTCTGGGTTAGTGCTAACCGGCTTTTGAACAATTGGACCCTGATGCCTAATTCTGGTGTTGGTGAGAAGAATAAGCAAAATTTTATAACTTAGGCGGTTTCTATCGAAAATGAAAAGCTGTGATATCTGAATTGCAAAATGTTTTTGTATGGATAAAATGATCAACAATGTTGTTGCTCATAGCCAATCCTATCGTATGGATCATTTATATATTTATTTCAAGTAAAAGTTGTGTTCAA
This sequence comes from Zoanthus sanctaehelenae, assembly GCA_028564885.2. NCBI lineage: Eukaryota > Metazoa > Cnidaria > Anthozoa > Zoantharia > Zoanthidae > Zoanthus > Zoanthus sanctaehelenae. The sequence goes on from JAOTRI020091913.1 coordinate 2,492, forward strand.
AATTAATAAACAAAATTAAATCAAAAATGGACACACAAACCATAAAATCAAAATTAGAATGAGTATATACAATTTATTTCAGTACAAGAACAATTCAAATGTTTATAAACATGAACCCAACATGAAATGGCCATTAAAGAAACTATTGTTTGTATAAATAAAAAGTATCAAAGAGTCATTGTTCACAGCCAAGGCCTACTGCATGGATCAAATAGTTATTTATTTCAAGTAAAAAATTGAGATCAAAATTAAGAAACAAAATTAAATCAAATACGAACACACACGAAACATAAAATCAGCATTAGAATGAATATATAATTATACTAGTTATTTACAAGAAAAATTGAAAGTTTATAAACATGAACTCAACATGAAATAGCAACAAAAGATACAATCATTTGTATGGATAAAAAGTGTCAAAGAGTCGTTATTCAAAGCCAATCCTACCGCATGGATCATTCACCTAATTCAAATAAAAGTTGAGTTCAAAAATAATGAACAAGAATAGATCAAACACGGACTGACACACAAAACACGAAATTAGGGTAATTAGTACGAATATAAATCACAGTTTTATATTTACAAAAACAATTCAAATGTTTATTAATATGATTTCAACATGAAATAGCAAATGAAACTATCGTTAACTTGCCATGTCGGGTGATTTATTCTGTGCCGTCGTAGACCAAAGGACTCGATTTGGCAGATAATTGAATTCAGAGAAATAGCCTCTGCTTTCAAGAACATGAAATCTCCTTCGATTAAAACATGATCCACGTTCTCTGTTGGCCAAGTCAAAATATCACACAAAATTGCACATAAGAAAGCTGAAGGACTCCTTAAAGCATAATTTTTCTGCTAGAAATGTTGAAGCGAATATGAATACTTGTTTGTGTAAATAAAGTCACACTCAAAATGTTTCGCCTGGAAACAGCAAAAAACAAAGACAGTCGCTGATACATTCAGTACTGAAGGCGCTAAAACCGACATTGCTGGCCAGCTAGCTAGCCCACGAAATCAACTTTGTTCATGGTATTATTGTGCGCCACAGGAAGCCCATTCGTTGAGAATGTATAAAATAAGAATTTGGAACAATTAATAGGTTTTGTGATAAAATTATAATTGCTGATTTTTACCAGACATTGTGTGCTAATGATCTTTACCATACATTATGTGCTGATTCACTGACATGACCATTTCTCCTTTGTCCTTTTGTGCCCCTTAGGATTGTGTCAATAGCAAGAATTCTGAAAAGTCCAATTATTAGGCTTTGAATAATATAATTATATACATATTTCTTAGAATTGTGCAAAAGATTTAAATTTTATTAATAGATAAGGTCCTGGAATTGTTTTTAAAGATCCTGATAACTTTTGAATTTCATAATCGGTAAATAGTTACACATAATTGTTGCTCATAATTGGAAATGGCCATGATTGCTGAAATACCTATTCTATGTTTCATGATATGTAGGTGTGGCCCATGCCGAACTATTGCTCCAGTATTTGTGGAGCTAAGCATGAAATACCCAATGGCTATATTTTTGAAAGTTGATGTCAATCAGTGTGAGGTAGGTATAACTCGGGAAAAGGGCAAAAGATATTGGACATACAATACATGTAGTTTTGAAACATTTGAAAGATAAAGTTAATGTTTTTACATATTTACAAACCTCCCTGAAAGCTCACTGAAAATGTTCTGTTACAGTATAGAGCAATTGGGTTTAAAATTTTCTATTTGCAGTAGTTATCAGACCTTTTTCTTTAAGTTTAGCTGATTTATTTAAGATACAAGTATAACATTCTGTGCAAGGCTAAAAATAACACGTGGACAGTGGGTGGACATGATGTCTTGCCTAATCAATTTCTTCAATTACTTTTATAGTGAATGTCAGTGTTATAATGGTAAATTTACTCCTGTACACACTGGTATTGTGTTATTGTGTGCTTTATTTCATCCATACACTTTTACAGCAATAATAAATAATGTTATTAACCTTTTCAGTCTCAGTAGTTATCAACACCCAACTTCTCCTTACATAACTCATATAATGTAAAACAATTTGGTAATGAGATGATAAGAATTGATCAAACAAAGCAAACAATTCAAGATTATACTTAAAATTCTTTCAAACATTTTCACTGAAATGTATTAACTCTCGTTGGGAGAATTTTTAAATCATTACAACTGGTATTGAAAGGGTTAATTATCAACAGTTAATCATTAGTTTTAGAATAGGTGTGTAAATTACCTGTGAGACTCTGAGGTTGATCACTGTCTGTGCTGCTAATGTCCATTGGCCACTTTGATTTTGTTGCTAATTTCAATGTTAGCCATTTGCCCCTTATACACCTGTAGCTTTTTGTAATCCTATTCAGAGGTATATAAAGGATAGCCATTGCATGATCATTGCTTGTTGTTTTACTTGGTTGCTTGCTTGAGTTGTTCAATGCCAGTGCATGCAGGTGAAACATTGACAAGTTCCGAGCTCCAGAGCCCTCAATTCCCCATTGCAGCCATTAACTCGGTTCTCGGCAGTTTCTTCTTCAATGATTGTCTTCAAAGTGACACAGTCAGGGCTTTCAGTAAGTTTTTGAGTAGCAAGCTGTGTTTGAAAAGTAGGAATCTAGGATTGGAGTGTTATGCAAATGTTACATTACAACTTTGACAGGGAATTCCCAGCTGCAACTCGCGCCATGAAACTTGATGCGATATTTGCTTTGGTTACCCTCTACAATTTGCTTGAATTTGTTTTAAATTGCTCTTATTCTGAGACTTAGAAATTAATTTTCCTAGTTAGTATATAGCCAGAAAGGCTATTTTGCTTTCAAGAAAGAGAGCAGTTGAAAGTTTCTAGAAGAAGTCGGATACACAGTCAGTCCAAAGCATTCAAGTTATTGTCCGAAATAGGTGGCGGGATAAAACGAATTAGTATCACCCAACTAGTGGACTATTGCAAATCCAGCATTTTGATTGGCTACACGCTACTAGTGGTCTATTAGTAATAGTCATGGAGTAGCGAAATTCGCCAGTTTTGAAAACCAGTTATTGCTTTTTTTTGTTTGTTGCGGGTTATTGCCTTTTCTGTCCAACTTGTTAGGTGATACTAAAACAATTAAACCTCTCGGTCTCATGGACTACGACTTTGAATAGTCCATGTTCGGCCTACGGCCTCATGGACTATTACTCGTTGTCCATTCATCCTCGAGGTCTAATTGTTAAGTAGCTGGCAGTCCATCACTGGTAGCTGCCCTTCTATTGAAATCTCTGCACATTGGTGACAGGTTCATCTCTTGGCATCTGGAGACAAGAGTTGGAGCTTTACTACTGAGTCATGCTTTCACTAGGTACATGTACAGATGACAAAACCCTGATAAATCAGACTTGTGCTGAAACCTTTCTGTAAAACAGAAAAAACATCAACATCATTTAAAGGAAAACTAACTGCAACTTCCTTATCTGTCTTGAACTGGATCTTAAAACCCAACATCTCAGAAATGCCTGTTTTTAATAACCCAATCCAAAAATTCACAATCACATCACTTTCTTTTGCATAATGTGAACATCATCGACATCTGGACCAATCAGATTACTGTGTCATATTTTAGGACGTGCAGCAGAATAAAAAGATGGTAGGATCCATGCAGGTTTTTCTTCCCATTTCCTCCCAGGCCTTTTAGTTAGCTGTGGAGGATCACATATTGCAACACGATGGAATAAAAAGATGGTAGGATCCATGCAGGTTTTTTCTCCCATTTCCTCCCAGGCCTTTTAGTTAGCTGTCAGTGGAGGATCACATATTGAAACACATTGGAATAAAAACTCAACAGTATCTGTGCAGACCTGTTTAACAAAGAGTTAGAAATCCTTTACTTCATGTAATTGCTTACATGATATGACTTCAAACTCCAATCCCCTCCCAGGGTTTAAAGTAGCAGCCGGCAGGTTTTGGACCTTGATGTGATAAGAGGAACTGAATGTGCAGATTTGCTAGGTATAGCTTGGCCTTGTATGTTTATAACGTTTTGCAAACAGGATATTAATTATTTTACTTGGCTTCCAAAACAGCCGGCTTACAAAATAAAATAGAATTTTAGAACGTTATTTTGAACTCTGCTCCTTCCTCAACACATACCCATACCACCATCTCTGCCACCTGAACCACTGTTTTCTTTAATCCCAACATCTCCATTAATTAGGTTATCTTTCCTTATTTTTTTCTTCAGTTTCGCACCACATATTGCTCTCACCACTGGTCTCTTAGTCCCTCTCAAATATTCTTACATGCATACTAAATAAACCAACCAACTAGACAACATGTTTTTACAATGATTTTGACTGCTCTAGTGCCTAATCTACAGTACCAAGAAAAGATTTACAGTGCTTAAATAAATACATTTGGATTTCAAAAATTTGCAAGGAGTTGAAGCAAAGACTGACATAATTTATAGAACAACAACTTTGTGTCGTAATGATTAGCTTCACTGCATGATAAGTAACTCTACTTTGCATGGAGTCAAGTTACTTTAACACTTGTTTGAAAATCCTCGGCAGTGGTGAGTGAAATGGAGAGTGTTTTATTTGTAGGGTTGGTGTTGTTTCGTTATTTATTTTTTGTTTAAAGTGAGGTTTTCATGATAGTAGTGTGAATTGTAGTAAGTGTGTGGTATGTGAGGGTTATATTATTTAGTTTATGGGCGAAGTGTCATTCAGAAGTAGGTACAGTAACATTTAGAGTGGGGGAGGGTTCTAAGCTGGGCACAATCAACATCATTCAATCACATTTTCAGGCCCGTAACTGCGCAAACATTTTCCTGGTGAGTGGATGGTGTAATTTTTTTTTTGGATCACATCCCCCCCGACATGACGTCACAACTTATATTTTCAGAACAGCATAAAATAATTAATAATAAAGTTCTGTGCAAAAAAATTTTTGGAAATTCTGCTGGACTGACAAAGTAGATTTTGTTATAATTTATTATTGAGAATGCTTTGATAATCATTTTCCATTGTGTTCATTACTTTAATATATTATCAAGTAGACGACCGTTTAGTGCGTACACTCTGTTCATCAGGACCCAGTTGTTCAACGGCTGGTTAAGTTTAACCCTGGATTAAGCAAAAGCAGTCGTTTGTGACGAAACCGCCTCAAACAAAGAGTGCACCAGTGTTTTCACTAACTAGCATTGGTTCCAAACAAGAAGAAGTAGTTTGTTACAAAATTGTATTTGCTCCTGCTATAAAGGTTTTTATTGTGTGTATTTGACACGATGACGTAATTTGAAGTTATGCTGACAACTTTCTGAGCCGTCGGTTCTTTTCCAAGATGGCGGAGTTTCATTTAAATTTTTACATGACTTTGAAAAAAATAACTCCGCTTCAAATGCCAATTTACCAGAAACATGACAACAATTTAGTTCTTGAATCTTGAACCTTCAGTAGAATAAAACTTGCTAACATCCTGGAGTTCCCCTTCAAAACAATGAAACGAAACCCTATTTACCCGCACAAAGAAATAAAGAGTGAACCTGGTAGGGGATTTTTTCGTCATTCACATTCCCGTCCTCGTTTGCTTGACATTCCCAATGACATTCACAAAGTCAGTGACAATGATAATGGAAGCGTCCCCACCACGCCTGTTAGTCCTATTCCAAACATTTTTTTCTCACAACATCCTGATTAGTTTTCATCTTAAGCTTAGTTAAAATATCTTTTCATCACCTTGTCTCAAAATGTTAACGCGATGCTGTTAGCTTGTTTATTTGCAGCACACACTTCTGCTTTAGCCCTGTGTTTTGCAGGCAGTTAAAATTCCTTTCATACAGAGTTTTCTTTTTTCCCTAATAGCGTCATCAGCCTTACCACTCGACCATTACACTTTCAAGAGTCTGTGTAATAATTTAATAGGAATTTTTACAGGAACACATTCTTTTAAAACGATTTTCCTAAAAACCTTTAAGGCAGCAGCTGGCACAAGTTTCTTTCGAAAATATAGTTGTCGGCGAATCGACGGTAACGGCCGCAGAATGTAATCGGAATTTAGGAACATGGTTTGACAGTCGCATGTCCATGGAAACGCACGTTAATCAGTGTTGCAAAGCAGATTTTTATCACCTGCAGAACTTGAATAAAATACGGAAGTACCTTAATCAAGAGACGACGGAGAAGCTGATTCACGCATTTGTTACCAGCAGGCTTGACAATTGTAATGGACTCTTATACGGCCCACCAAAATACATTCTTCACAAAATACAAAGAGTCCAGAATACTGCAGCTAGATTAGTTTTAAGAGAACCTAAATTTTACTTTATAACACCCTTACTTTTTAATTTGCACTGGCTTCTTATTAGGCATCGTATTCACTTTAAGATTATTTTAGTAGCAATTCATAATCTAGCACCTCAGTATATTATAAATTTACGTGTAGTTACAGTAAAAAAACCTTGCTCTAGCTACAATCTCCGTTCTAGCAATGACTTGTTACTTATGCCTCCTTCTGTTACAACTTATACTTCTCTTGGTGACAGAGCATTTTCAGCTTCTGCACCAAAACTCTGGAACAGTCTTCCTCTTTACCTAAGAAACATAACAAATATAAATATTTTTAAAAAGAATCTTAAAACTTATTTATTCAACCAAGCTTTTATATCTCCATATTCTTATTATGAAAATTTCCAAATTTATGCATATATATTATTATTATTATTTTATTTATATATATATATTTTTGTAACTGTCAATGATACTTTTTATTATTTGTTTATTTTTAATTTTTTTTCCCTTATTGTACAAGTATATAGTATACATATGTTATAAATATTTAAATTGTCAGGCGCATTTCAAAACTCTTCAGTTGAACATGCGCCATATAAATGCTTATTATTATTATTATTATTATTATCTTCACTTAAAGTGATATAGCATTTATTATTATATTCTGTGACTGTATATCCCTGTAATAAAACCGTAAAGAAAAATCATATCAGTTAAGTGGCATGATATCTTTTACCTAATGCGTTTTTCTTCTCCAATCATTGTTCTTTTTTTATGACGTCAGAAGGAGAGAGCGGGGAAAGTTTTTTTTTTCACTGACAAAATGTCAGATTCTCGATTCATGCTGTTTTTGAAAGAAGAAATAAGGTCCTTTTAAGACGATAATGAAAAGCAAAAAATTCTTAACCCAGACCAGGTACAGTATTTTCTTATTCAAATCCTTCAAACTTTTCAGGTTTTAAGGTTATCTTTTCTTGCCATTTTGACTCATATTATATCTTGTCATGTTCTGAAAACAAAACGAAAATTGTCTTTATTTTTGTTTAACTTTATCTACATCAAAATATAGCAATGAAATTATGAAATACACATATCAAGATATCGTTCTTATTCACTTGTTTTGGTATCATACCCCTAACATGCTCAGAGACTTACCGTTTTCTCGTGAAATGTAATGGTATAAAGATTTTGCCATCCATGTAATATAGTGGGTATCAACATCTTTTTATCAGATGACGGCAGCACATTGTGGTATCAAAGCCATGCCAACTTTCCAATTCTTTAAGAGCAAGAGTAAAGTAGACGAGATCAAAGGTGCTGATCCAGTAACTCTTGAGAACAAGATAAAACAATGGATAGGAACCAGTACAAACACCATAGTGAGTATAACTGTTAAAATGTTGAATTTGTATAAATTTTGTTTGTTATTATTATTATTATGCTGATTGATTGATTGATTGATTGATTGATTGACTGACTGACTGATTGATTGATTGTAAATAAATAAAATAAATAAATACTTTATTTACGTCAATTGCAAAGGCAGTGGTTGCCCATTCTTGATAGCCAGAGGCTAATGTTTAATCGCTCGACAGCTCAGATCTTGGAGTGAAAGTCGAATTTGTTGAGGGAGGAAAACCGGAGTTGATTGGTTTAAGTAATTTGCCAGGACTAGCTACCCACAAAGTACAATATTGCTAAACACCTTAATGTATAAAAGATATGCAGAAAAAATAAGCCAAAAAATCAAAATTAAAATATGTCAGTCATTGCAACATTGCTTGTGCAATGAAGAGCTAATTGAAGGTCCAAGTATTAGAGTGACATGGAAATTGCAATCAACCTTACTTCGCCTTGGGAAAACAAGATTCATGCCTATGGGATTAGGATTTGATCATTGGGATTGGAAATTAAGTGTAAAAAATTAATATTGGAAATTGAATATCTGCATTCTAAATTGTTATTTTGAAAAAAAGGAGCTGGGAATTTGGATTGATTCCCCCATCTTGGAGGGCTCTGCTAAGTGGGCTTCATAGCACATGATACACACTGAATAATTTAAGTTTCTTAAGAATATGTAGATAGTACAAGCAAGTGAGGCCAGAACAATTATAATAATGTGAAAAAGGCATTGTTAACAAGAAAGGTGGAGGGTAGCCTAGAATGTCTCCGAAGATTATTATAATTAAGCAAAATCAGAGTTTAATTAAAATAGTTAAATTTTGCGATTGCTTGTTTATAGAATTAGAATTGTTTTAAACATTTACTGAATTTTTTTCAGATGGTAGACCCACGTCTAGTTGCTGCAGGAAGAAGTTTTGATTGCTTCGATCTGCTCCTTGATAGTTCTCCAGAGGAGTTCATGGATGCCACTGACATCTTGATCAAATTTGCTAACAATATAATAAACCACCCTACCAACCCTAAATATCGCTCCGTCAGAGTCGCAAACAAGACATTCCAGGCAAAGCTCCTGCCTGTCATGGGTGGAGTGGAGTGTTTGTTTACCATGGGATTTGAAGAGGTGAGACTCATGTAAATCACATTCCATTTCAATTCACTTAAAGCTTAGAGGATCATAGTAAAGACCGGGTAGAAAATCCTGCAACTAGTCTTGCAACTATACAAAACATTTTCAGTCCGAGATGTTAGTAAACAAGGCTGGAAGTTTTCCTTGTAGTCGTGAGCCAAATGTTTACAAATTTCAGGTAGAAAGCTGGGATCTCGTTTGTAAAATTCAGCCTAATTATTCGTGAATTTGACTGTTTTCAAAGTTTTGAAAATTTCAAATACCGAAGCTTATAAACAGCGGAAGATGAAATCTTATGCTCAAAATGTTTGTGGCAATTGTAAAATTATTTTGGTATGACTTCTTTTACTTTATCTGGCCTCTGCATTAGGGACTTTCAAAAAACAATTATTTTCAGCTTTTCTATATCACTAGGATAGAATATTTATTGTCCTTTTTATATTTCTTTTTCGACGTGATTAGTGGTGTGCATAATTTTTGCAGTTTAAGACTTGCTAAAAGCTAACTCCTTTCCAGCCTAGAGGCCCATGGAGCTGGCGCTTATCTCCGGTTTCTGTAGTGTTAAGCGAATGAGAGTCTTTGACTCCCCCTGGACGGGACACAAATCCGTCGCAGGTTAGCTCCCAGCAGTCGCTGGTACTCATTTACCTACCCCGGGAGGATGGAAAACTGAGTTGACTTAGGCGGAAAAGAAGGCCACACAAATATTCAAATCTCGGCAAAGTGCCGGGCATCGAACTTGGGACCTTGTGGTTGGAAAGCAGAGATCTTACCAACTGCGCCAACCACGTCCGTCCGTTTAAGACTTGCTCACAGGGATAATTTGTATCAGTGTCGTATTGAAACTTTGATTATCAAATAGTTTAGGAAGTCTGTGTAGAAATTTCACATCTTACCTTCTGTAGATGAATGAATGGAGCTTTCGGATTACCAATTGGAGAAATAAACGAACCAATAACGAGCTGATGAATGAGTGGATGGTTCAGTGGATGAATCGGCGTATAATTTGATGGATGGCGAATGGACATGTTTTAGTTCCGGTTCAATATGAACTAGTTCAGTTTATTGTGATGCAGTGCAATATTTCTTGCACTGGTACAAGTTGCCTTAAACTGGTACAATCTGACATTATAAAAGGGGTTCTATTTCGGGGAGTCATAAATAAAAGAGGGGCTTGGTTCTTTGGGGGTATTAAAAGAACAAAATATTTTAAATAGCCTTCACCTTCTCACTCACCCACCCACCATTATTATCTACCTACCTCTCCTTTTTCCCCTCTATTTTTCTCCTCCTTTTATTTTTTTCTTGTTCTTGCTATCTTTTACCTAAACCCTTTTTTTCTTTTGTTTTAAATTTGGAACACACCAAGATTTCAATTACTGACTTTTGTATTTGTTTGGATCTGTAGTCCTTCTTGATCGCCACTTGAGCACGCAAGCAATCATTGCTAGCAGACCAATTTTTCTAGGTATCACTAGTTATTGGTCTGAGACGGATAAAAAAATTATGAGAAAAATAAATTGGTTTGAAAAAAAACTGGTTTGTACCAGTTAAACTTGTAGATCAAAATAAATTGAAGCAGCTCAAAATCATATCGAACCTGAACTACAACAGATATATAGTTGTTTCGGTGCATGGCTGTATGAACAGACGGATAGGTATAAAACGGGAGAAAGAGCTAGAGACAGTGTTAGGGAGTAATAGATTCGTTTAATGGATAGAAATAATTGGCAGTGATATTTTGGATGGATACAGAAGATATACGAAAAGAAAGACGGTAAGGGATAATCTGATCAAGGGATGGATAGATGGATGGATGGATGGATGGATGGATGGATGGATGGATGGATGGAAAGCTTGTGTGAAGGATATGGATAGATGAAACAAACGATGAAAGTTGATAATGAGGGAAGGGATAGATTTACTTAACATGACGTGTTAAATGGTAAGAGCAGCATTCTTAACTCTGTTAATTACATCACTTGATATCTCACAGCAAGGAGACAACCTTGTCATGCCAATGAGCTGTCCTCTTGAGAATCTGAGAGCACTTCGAGATGCTTTGTATGATGAAAGAACAAAAAGAAGTGACGCGGCGTGTAGTGCAGGGAATGTGTTTCAGCAACCTCCAGTGGTACCACAACAGATAAAGGTAGCACCTAGCAACAGTCAGCCCAAACACCCGGATGTACCTCAAGATTTTATGCACAAGGTGATTTGTGTGATTGTTTCGCATGTAACGTTCAAATCTATAAATTCTAAACATTTGCCTAATGTGGTTTTGTTATGTTATATGGCAACCCTAAGTAAGTTTTCACACAAAATTTTATTGTTTTCTTTCTTGTGTACTGGAGATGTCGGTAAAGTGATTGAGTCACCCAAAACATTTTAGGTTATATCATAAAAAGGTTTTATGCTTTAAATTCCTGTTGTGTTAGAGTAACTTTACTTAATCTGTGAAATAGATATTAGTCTATTAGAAATGTGTACACTATTATTATTGTATAATCTGTTGTGTTGAATTAATTGTTAGACATTGGCCAAGAGATATTGTTTCTCACAGTTTCAGCGAAACCACTCTGTGAAAGATGTGTATTCATCTGCAATTCCACTTCTAGACTGCCTATTTTTTTTCTTGTGTTCTCCTTTATCATACAATTTTATACTACAGTCTAGAAAACATGTGTGATACAGTTTTAATCCTTTAATTGATGACGTATTGGTCAATATTCTTACAGAGATCGTTTTAATTTGGAGTGTTGGATTGACAAAATCTATAACAAGTTGAAGTAAAAATCAAGTAACGCCTTTTTAAAACATGAAATTAATTTTCGTCCGAATGAAAGGCATTGGATAAAGTTTTTCATTTCATATAATATTATAAAAACTCTACGGAGGATATACCAAATTTTCATGTTGGCTGACATCGTAAAGTAAAAATCCTGGTGCTAGAAGTTGGCAGCTTTCTCTCTGGGTAATACTTTCGACCATTTCTATCTTTCACAATGTAAAGGTATCGCAGCTGTCATGACTTCCTCAGTTGATATCATTGGTGTCGTCCTAGTATTTTCTCGGTACTTATATTACATGCTCGCTCGTTGATACTCGTGATATCAACTTCAACACTCGAAAATAAAATTCATATCCTTGTATGGGCGTGTAATATCTATCAATGAATAGAAAGTTAGATGATAAAATTGAATAGTGTGCATTTAAAACAGTTAGTATAGTTTAATCCATTTTTTCCCCAAATTTGTTTACATTATACACTGGCCACTGAAGGTTGCTTTTCTAAATACTTTAAATTCAAAACAATTTTAAATTCTTATATCTTATATAATATATCCTTTTTATCGTTCAAGGAAAAGTTATTTTATCAAAAAATGAAAGGATCCGCGGATCATGTAATGCTCTACGAGGATCCAGAACTTCAACGAAGAGCACGCACATTGATTCCTATCATAGAACTAGAGAAAAAAGCAAAGGCGATGAATGATGAAAGCAAAGAGCCTGGAAATAGTGGTGTTGATGAGAGGGATTGTCTGCTGCTCGCACTATTGACATGGTACAAAGGTTTGTAAACCTTTTTAGATTATCTTTGTAGTTTTCTATTACTATAAAGCATCTCTCATTCCCAAAACGATAGATGTACTTTTCGTAATTTTAGACAAAAAGAATTTTCGAAATAACTGTTTTGTTCGAGCGTCATTCCTTCTTTAATGACGTAAAATGATTTCGATTCTCAAGATTCTCTGTTTGGCTACTTTGACAGCCAGGAAAAGCTGTTTTTTCGTAGTTTTTGATATATAGTCTATAGTCATAATGTTATTGAGCTTGCTTTGCGCGTTTTGTTTGTTTTAGCATCTTTCTGGAATAATCTTGAGTTCGATCCTTGGACTATTGGACTTTTAAGCTGGGAAAGGATCTTCAATGTTGTAAAGACATCAATACTTTTAAGCGAGGCATTTTTAAGGAAATTTTTAGCAGAGATTGTTTATAATTTTTATTTTTTTAAATTTTTATTTTTTTAAATTTTTATTTTTATTTTAAATTTATTTTTATTTATTTACTTTATTTTAACACATTAGATAGGTAGATAGTATATTGTAAGTGAAAAGCCTTTGTAAAGGAGTCTTAATAAAGTTTGTATTGTATTGTATTGTATTTTATTATCCAACTGCACGAATAACCGTACAAATAACACCATGAG
>JAOTRI020091924.1:0-15497 GCA_028564885.2 Zoanthus sanctaehelenae
TCTTTGTATTATTCACCCCCCCCCCCCCCCATTCTAGAATTTCTGGATCCGCCACCGAGAACGCACGCTTTAGTTGCTCATAAGACAGTTTCAATTTCATTTTATGAACGGATAATGATAATGACAACGAATGAAAATTGATTGATTCAGCGGTTCTGATCAGAAAAGCGAGAAAAATATAACGATAGCGATATTAAATACACGTTTTTTATTTAAGGACAACTTTATATAATCTTATAAGCTCGAACAATGAAGATCAGAATGGCCAAAAGCTAAGAACAATTTAAGAGCAAACTCAGGCTGAGCCAAAAGAGTAAAAATTTCTATTTAATTTGAAACTTGACTGAATATTCAAACGGCTTAAGAAATAAAAACAAATTAAGACGCAAATTGAGGCTGCATGAAACATTTATATAAAAACGTTAATTAGGAAAATCACTGGCGATGAAAATGACCTTAACAGTAATGGTAAAATTAGGCATACTATGTTCAAAATGAAAATTACTTTTGTAATCAAAAACATGAAAAAATTACTTGATTCTGATTTGTTAAGAGCAGTGCAATTACTTTGTAAAATTTTCTGTGCAGAAATTTAAATCTGATTGGATTATAAACAATACAAAGCTGATAAGCCAATCAAAAACTACTAATGTAGTATATATGCTTTTTTTATAACTGGATCAAATTTATAAAAACAACGGGGCTCAATTTCGCCAAAATTTAAGACAATCTCAGGCTGCGCGGCTCCGAATACCTAAGAAAATGAGTTATGTACAGACTTCACTGAATCGAAACTCGTGATCTCATAAAGTTTACAATTTAGCAACAAAATATAAAACACAAAAGTCTAGCAGCGTTTCAGATTTATTCAAAGATGCGAGACGCAGTGTTTTTGCAAAACCTTGGTTGTTTGTATTAGGTTTTTTATTCAATTGTAACCGCTTGAAATAGGAATGAAATTAAGAACAATTTGAGGCAGAAATCACCAAAAAGTAAGAACAGTGAGCCTCGGACAAATTTACTGGTTCAAGATTATAAAAAATGCATGCATTCATTACGTAGTAACACAGTTTACTGCGAGTGCCCAGCTGCCAGAGCATCTTTTCATTATGAGAAAGGATGTGTTCTTTCAAGTGCCTTCGTATATTAATAAGGCGATTATCTGCTTTCGAAGTAAGAAGCTAAGGAAAAAGTTAACGAAGATAAAATCATTCATTCGTTAGCGAGCCAAGATCAGACAACACGCCGCCTTTATCTGTATGGATAAGGCTCCGAATTTTAATACATTGTAAATTTTGTTTTCTTACTTAACAAAATAAAAAGAAACAACTGAACTCAATCTTATTAAAACTGTTAATTTTAACATATACTGACTATTTTTTTCAGAGATGAAACGCTTCTAAAATGTCATGAGTAAAATGTTAACGCCAGTGTTCCGTCCGAAAACGTCAACCTTCCAATCCAAAATGTAGAATTAAATTGGAAATGCAAACGAAGTTGATTTGCAATACTTGCATACGTATCATATATATTTAATAGATTATTATAAAACAGGCTAATATCCTTCACAGATATTTTTTCTTTTTGCAACATAGATATCTTTAGTTTTTGCTGATGAAGAAAGCATTAGTTTTACGTATAATGGTGATGTAAATGCTAGTTTACAATGACTTAAAATAGAGATAATGAAATAATTTTAGATTAAAAAACATGACAGACAAAAGTCTTTATATTTAACATCAATTGGCAAAGAAGCTCAAATCAAAAGTATTACAATTCTATATCTTTATTATTTGTGCGAGACTGTTACAAACCGCGAGTCTCGTCAAAACTAAACTGAAACATTATCATTTACAATTCCGGGGGAATTCTGACATCAATTATTCATTGTAAATAAATTGACAAGTTCATTTCAAAACAGAGCTAAATTAAAATCAGTATGCAAACGTTGGAGGCACAATACACACAATACTTTATTGAAATACAATCTCAAGCCGAAAAAGAAACCATTTCGTTGAAATAATTCGGAAAAGAACCTGTCTTCTCTAATGAAACGTTCTAGAAAATCTTAAAAAAAATTAAGTGAGGGCGGATGTTTGTGAACACAGGTCAGCAGTAGAGCTCGTTCATTAAGATATTGCTAGTTGTATGTTTTTGCTCTTTTCCCTAGCAACAAAAGCAATACATTTGACAACTTAATAGGAGGACAATTTACAAAGACGCCTTGATGGATTAAAAGGAAATCCCGACTTGTAACTTTTAAATTAAACACAATCCAATTCGGTCTAAAAAAGAAGGAACTATATATTTCTGACAACAGAGCTCTAGACGACTCGTATCAATTGACTATGGAATTCAGAGGGCCAGTCGCTTGCTTTAACATCTCGGCGCCGATGCAGTTATCTTCATTCTCTGCGGGAATTTCTTTTCTGCTCGCAGTAATTACGTGTCCTGCTAATTTAGTCATTTGCTTGGTTGTCTTCAAGGATCCTAACAAGAACTTGCGAACTCCATTTAATATATTTATTGTGAGCATAGCATTTGCCGATTTTCTGGTTGGTTCTGTGGTTTTGCCTCTATCGGTCATCTTCCACATTTGTGAAAGTTCAGGTTTCTTTTTCCACGGACTCATCAAAGCCCTTCATATCTCAGTTTTTATCTCTTGTACTGCGTCAGTTCTAGCAATTTGTGTTTTATCCTACGACCGATTTGTTGCCGTTACATCACCGCTGAAATATCGAACTCGCCTTACCTCCAAACGCGTGAAAAGGGCTACAGCAGTGATATGGGTAATCGCTGTTTTAATGTCTGTGATGTATTTTAAAATAGACTTTATAGTTTACTGTTTTGTTTATGTCAATGTCATTGTTTTATTCACTCTAATTGTTCTAGCTTTTGTACACTGTAAAGTCTCAAAGGCTTTGAAAAATCACAAGTTAAAGACAATTCAAAAATGCTTCAATGCTTCACGAAAAATAAAACAAATAACTTCAAGACGCAACGCAAAGGTCACCAAAGCATTTTTATCTTTACTATTGGTGTTTTTTTGCAGTAATTTTCCATCATTTATCCTTTCATACGTTATGAATTTTTGCCAAACGTGCAACTGCGTGACTATTCAAACGCTGAGGGATATGAGTTTTTTGTCTCTCATGCTTGGGAGCGCGATAAATCCATTTTATTATGGATTTCGTCTGCCGCATTTTAAAACTGCCTTAAAGAAACTTTTGCCTTGCTTGAGGAAGATATCGAAGACAGAAGGAACCATTAACGAATCTTCGTTTAGTGATATACGAGTATTTGAAATTCAGAACAGAAAGTTACAGCCTGAAAACCATCCAAAAGTTTCGGGTCACCTTCGCTTTTGCTTTCAAGAACATCAAAGTCAAGCTGCACCAAATCATAGCCGTATTACATGAAGACTGACCAAGTTAAGCTTGTTGTGGACAGAAGCAGTTTGTTAACTTACACAAGTTGGATATAAATTCTGAATGCAATTTTCCAGTTTTACAAATGGTGCTTTTTACTGGCCTAAAAAATTACTAGCTTTTTCAATTAGAAGTCGTTGGTTGACATCTCAAGTTGACTAAAAATTTTAGAACTAAAAAGCAAGTATAAAGGTGAATTGTGCGGTTTTTCTATTTAACTTATAATACAAAGGCAAAGCAAATAACAAAAGCCTGCGTACAGAATACTGAAAAATCAAATTATCAAACTTTTAATTTCAACCATTAAGTATTTACATTGTATTCCCGTACTAATATAAATGCATTCTACATCTTCATGCATTTTCTAAAGAAATTTTTTTTTTCACGGAAGACTAAATGGCCAAGTTTAGTATATAATAGTATTTTGTGGCCTTTTTTTGGCAAATGAATATGTCTATAAATAATTTTTCCATTGATAAATTGTGATGTATCTTATCGCTTTCGCAGACAGGCCTTTTATTTTGAAAAGGTTGCTATATCTGAAATGGAATAAGGATTATTAATAGTTATCAGTTGTTAAGTAACATCTATTTGAAACGTTTTGCAAAATTTGGCTTTGGCTATAGAAAATCGAACTTTCCTCTTCAAGTTCTCAATTTCCGTTTTCCGTTGTTCCCAATTTTCAGCTGAGATGGGGTTGCCATATGCAGAGACGGTATCTAGGGACGATGCTGAACGGGTTGCTGAACGCGCTGCTATCTTTAATTGGCCTTGTGTTTTAGTCTGGATCGCTGCAATTAAAATTTTGTTGTATTTAGTGACAGCGTTGCTGAAGCTGCAGTCGGTACTACTGAGTTCAGATTTCCAAAAGGTCTAAAAAGCAGCAATTTAGCAAGAACCTTAAGAAATTTTAAATTTTATCACAGACATATTTCGGCATTTACTTGTATACCATCTCAGTTCAGTGTGGAAATCTAGAGAGTGAACAGATATACAATAATGACAGTATAGTACAATAGTAACAATAGTTATAGAATAGTTACAAAAAAATTAAAAAGAAAGTTTTAAATTTACATGCTTAGCTTGTTTACTAAGAAATGGTTTATGTAATTGAATGTAAAAGAAGCTGTTCACAAAGTTGACCCGGTTAGAATCATAATCCTGTCTTCAAAACCGAGCCACTTGCCACGCGGGTGACCCTTCTCGCCAAATCGAGTTTTTATTTCTCATATAAACGGTTCTCGTCGTGTTACAAAAAAAAATGTATGGAAAATTAGCTCGGTCAGAGTAACTTAGTTAGGCGAGTAACCTTTCTGCCCGGGACAGCTCTGTTCCGTACAAACAGGGCCTACCAGGCAAAACATCTTTGGAGTGAAACTGAGGACCTTCAAAATCTTATAGCTATGAGCATGCGCACAGAGTGTCTATACCGCTGTTTAAAGTGACGCGTTAATTAAAGTATCGTTTCTATGAAATTTTCATTTCAAAAGAACTGTGGATACAACCTAGGATGAACTCGTTCCGTCTCCATAACAAGAAAATGACCAGGGGGTAGTCTCATCCCCGGATGAAAGTTACCGATCCCGAACCGAGAAGTTTTGAGTTAACCGGCCAAAGCTAAGTTTATAACAACAACATAACTCATACTCGATATGCATATGCAAGGTAACACTGACAACACAACAATAGCTCACTGATTCGTAATTAATTACAAGTCTTCCGATTAAAGGCCGAAATCTTATGTTACAGCCAAACTTTCTTCATTTGAGAACTTAAGAAATTTGATGATAAATTTGCCTGGAAAATATAATGAAAGTATGGTGCTTGTGGGAGAAAATGAGAGAAAGGTAGCGAGGAAGAAAGAAATAGTTACTCTTAATGATTCAGTAAAAAAAATTAAAAAAAAAACATTTGAAAGAACACGAATACCTGCAGGGAAAGATGTTTCCCGTGGCAACATCTGTAGCGGTATTTCTGACACGAAACTTTAAACAGATGTAGTATAACCTTAATAGGAGCAGGCATTTCCCTTCAAAACTAATCTTATTTTATCAAATCAATAAATTTAGTATCACATATTTAAATAATTTCCTCTATGAAGGAAAACATTACTTTATAGGCTAGTTCTTTTTTTGTATGAATATACATTTGATGCATGGCATTGAAGAAATATAAAACACGAGAGACAGTGTTTCATCACATTTCCAATTACCGAGGAGAGAGTTGAAAATACGACGGCGCAGCGGATATTTTTTAACGAAATTAGAGGTTTTTGGAAATGTGATGAAACACTGTCTCTCGCGTTTGATTTTTCTTCTCAATCGAGACTCAAACTGAGGAGTAAAAGAAGAAATAAAAAAATATGCTATAATTAAGATCACATTTCCAAACCATAGTCACGGTAAAGGTTTTTTTTATTTTAACTTGATGAATTATTTATGAGTTTGAGAAATCAAAATTACCATGACTTATTTTGATACACAAAATAATCTATATATGCAGTCATATTTTGTAGAAATGCTTTGTGTTATTTTGGGGCCGTCGGAAAATTGATTTGTTAACGCTTAACGTCCAATAAGGTCTAACCCCCTCCTCCCCCCTTCCCCCTCCTTAACGTCCACTAGATATTTCCTTTGTAAATGATAAAATACTTACAGTTCTTATTTAGAACGGGACATACAAAGCATTCTTGTCCAGTTTGATTTCGGATATTTTTTAAATAGTAAAATTCAGTTTAGATAGCAAACAACCTGTATTTGCTTTGAAACAGCCAGTTCCCCTACGCTTTATCATTGAAGAACGTTTTTAATCCATGCCTTCCTTTTTTAAAAGTTAACTTTCTTAACGTCCACCTCCAACCATCAGACCTCCTCCCCTGTCCATTGGACGTTAAGCGTCAACAAAGCAATTTTCTGAGCCCCTTATTGGATGGACGAGTCTTTGGTCAACTTCACGCTCTGGTGTTGTGACATTTCAATGTGAAAGCTTTGTTACTGAAACGACCGCTAAGAAAGTGTCATGCATGCATGGAATAAATTTCTTTAATATGACTTCTTTTACACAATTTAGTAATTCGATCAGTTTCTTGTCATTTTTACAAGCAACAACCAAGGATTGTGCAGACCCATACAACCTACTCGCCCCAAGTCTCTCCGGCCAAGCATTTTACCCTTATCAATGTACTCACAAGATGGCGTCGGCTACAATAAAACCTATTATAAAGTTACTACAGTCAACTCTCGATATTAAGGACACCCTCGGGACCGTAAGTTTGTGTCCGTAGTAGCGGGAGTCCGTAATTATAGCGAGGTGCGGGAAAATCCCCCAATTTTACAATTAAAGCGAACCCCGGCGTATGACTCAGTACTGTCATGCACGCTGCTTTATTCTTGCTTCAATTTAACTTTGTTTTTGCTGATTTATGAAAACGCGACTTTTGATAAGTGGAAGTATGGAACTTCAAGCAAGTTGTTTAACCTTAACTACAACATTATTCATGAAGAATATAAATTTAAAATCTAAAAAGTCTCATCAAGGTTTGTAACTACCAAAACTCGGGTTTTTGATCGATGCAAAGGCTAGCATATTATTATTTTGATAAATATATGAATTTATGTGGCACCAGTTTTTAAAAACATGTCGAAAGTGTCCGTTATAACGAGACATAAACAATGAAAAATTTAGTTAGGGACCAGGTGAAGTGTGCGTTTGTCCGTAACAAGCGTCCGTTATGGCGAGAGCTATTTTTATACATTTCTTTATGATTTTAGCCGGGGATTTTTCTTTTGTCCGTAATAGCGAGGTGTCCGTATAATAGCGGGGTGTTCGCAAAGTGGGAGTTGACTGTATCATGCTACATTTAGCTTAGGATAATTTTAACAGCCTCTGAGTTAATATCAAAGGGCTAGCTCTAAGAGATATGTCATCGGGTTGGATCTCTAAGGTCATACAATTTGTTTTCATAGACCTGAGCGAATCGTTTTTCTGAAAATACAAAAGACATCAGAATTTATAATCACAATGACGTCAGGATACAATGGAGTGACCGAGTGACAAAAAGCCACCACGATACCAGTTTTTCAAAACATTTAAAGATTTATGTAATCAGGATCCCAAAAGTGCAATCTGAAGTTTTGTGATTGTTAAAACCTCACTTGAGTTTCTAATCTTATTCTTTATGAAACTGCTATCTAAAATGTAGGCCCGCACCCAAGAGGAGTGCACGGGATGCACACTCTTCCCCTCCCCCCTCCCCAAAGGTCCACAAATTCAAGCCGATTATGCATGGGTATTACAGAAAACGGTTGGCGACGGCACAACCAAACTTGATGACTTTGGAGATAGCCTTACTTTCCTCCTCAAGACAACAAAGAATAAAACAAAATATTGGATAATGGCCAGGTGTGCAGGGTTCAGGATAAACTGGAGTAAGACCAAAATATGAGAAAAAATGCGCGGCAACAACAGAAGATCATAGGCCATGGACCGGAGATCGAGTGTGTGAATGAATCAGTACATACTTAGTCCTGAGCAAAAATTTGCAAAGGAAGTGGCGGGATGTGAGGCCTCAGAAACAGGCAAATTAAAGCAAGAGGTGCGTGCAACTCAAAGAAATCTCCGTCATTGCCTGCATTAAAATAGGATACATCAGCGGCTTTTTACACTTTTCCACAGACAATGTCACACAAAAAATACAGTTTATCATTTTCTGTCAGCTAACCTTTCTACTTGTAAGAGTAGTTCAGTGTGTGCGTTCATGTTTCACGGAACTGCAACTGCATACCGTAAATACTTGCACATGGGATATACCATGATACTGACCAACATTGAAAGATAATGAGAATGGTATTTTAATTCAAATTAGCGTTTTCCTGCTGCCTTGACATTTGACATCACTGTCATTGTATCTAATTTGATGTGGCTAGAGTCTGTCTAACTAAAATTGGATATAAAAAGTTGTATTGATTATGCATGTGTCAAAGTCGACTAACACATCGCGAGATTCCATAGAAAAGTAATATTTTTTTCATTAGAGAAGTTTGATTTAAGTGCATTACCATTGGTTTTCGATTTGGGTTGTCAATGACTTTCACACTGTTTATCTAACTTCAACTTGCGTTTAAAATTAAATTAAGATTGATTTTAAAAAAATTACAAATAATCGTCACAATCTCTTTATCCTATCAATAATACAAGGATTAAGCCTCACTGAGAAGAGTCAAGATTTTAACATGATACACTCCAAGGTCGAGAACAGTGCCGAAGTGTTGAATGGAGATCCGCCCAACAAAGTCTTGCGTGTAGCTAATTCTGATCATTTCCTTTCACCATGCCATCTTTAGCAAAACTTTTACAATTGTTCATGGCCTATTTTATACTAGTGACGCTTCCTCGTTTCTCGCAAACAAGAGGACCTCCAGGCTACGGTAAGAATAATGTAAACAGATTGAAATTTGACATTCTCTGTTTCTCGTTACTGGTAAAGCAGTAAAAAAAAATCAATAAGAGCAGAGGATATCATATTTATTCTCGTCACGTAATAACTGATTTGTCATTTAACTTACAGCGAATGGTGCTAAAACCACACTTTTTGTGCTTTTATCTTCGAGAAAAGACCAACATGGAAAGTGCGTACTGGAAATTGAATTTTAATAATGCGGTCGTAACCATGCCAAATTAAGTAAATTAAAAAATACTTGTTTTGAATTAAATTCTAAGTGTAGCTTTTTACTTTAAAAACAAGCAAAAGATTTGATATTTTACAGTTTAGAGCGGAGTGCGAAAGTCTGGCGAGCGCTAACTTCAGAATCCAAGACAGTCTCTTAATCAAAGTTACTTCCATGGCAGAAAGTGAAAAAAAGAGAAATGATTTATTAATTACATCATGACAAGGAAAACATTTTTAAAAGAATTATAGAATTGAAGATCAATTTTAAAAATATTTTTCTTCCTTTTATCAATGGTCTTCTATCTGATACCATCAAGGAATGTTGACTGAAAAAATATTTAACCTGCAAAAGGGCAACATGTATCCGTTGGAATCGCCAAAGTTAAGAAACAACTCATTTATTCCTACTTTTGCTTTTCCTGTACCTACGGTGAGGCTTTTGGATTTCGACATGAGGCTTTTGGAATTCGGAGTGAGCTTTTGAAATTCGGTGTGAGCTTTTGGAATTTGGTGTGAGCTTTTGGAATTCGGTGTGACCTTTTGAAATTTGGTGTGAGCTTCTGGAATTCGGTGTGAGGCTTTTGGAAATCGGTGTGAGCTTTTGAAATTCGGTGTGAGCTTTTGGAATTCGGTGTGAGCTTCTTAAATTCGGTGTGAGCTTTTGAAACTCGGTGTGAACTTTTGGAATTCGGTGTGAGGCTTTTGGAATTTGGTGTGAGCTTTTGAGATTTGATGTGAGAATTTTGAGCTCGGTGTAAGATTTCGAAATTCGGTGTGCGCTTTTAGAAATCAGTGTGAGCTTTTGAAATTCGGTGTGAGCCTTTGGAATTCGGTGTGAGCCTTTGGAATTCGGTATGATCTTTTGGAATTCATCGTGCACTTGTGGGCCACCATAGAAAATGATCTTCAAGATAGTTTACTAGTTATTGCTGTCGTCTTTTTAACCAAAAAAAAAATTTAGATATAAAGCTCTCCTGGTTTCCCTAAGAATTTTTAAATTAAGATTCGGCGTTCTGTAGATACACAGATCAAAAGGTAACCATGGCAAACGCGAGATTGTGAGGTCCTTTACAAGACCTCGGCTTCACAATAGAATCAATGAGCTTCGGTTCTCAAAATCGTACGCACAACGTTTGCTGTGGGAGGGGGGTGGGGGGATGCGAACAAATCTTTTTTGGACCAAATCAGAGCAGTTTAATAATTCTGTATAAAAATAACTTTGGACCTAGCTAGGTTGTTTTTGCGGGACTAACAAAGTAGATTTGATTCTAATTTATTATCCAGATTAACTTTATTCTTTTATTCTTTTTCTTTATAATCGAGTAAGCTTTGTGGACCTTTACAGCCTTTTTGAAGGAGGGGAGGGTGCGTACGCCCCCACGCATCTCCCCTGCGTACGGGCCTTGTTCTTAAAGTTCATTTGAAAAGTACAACGCTTACCTACGATCGATTGCGTGACTTCCAGCATGAGACTTAATATTTCCTCCTATCTCGATTGAGCTAGTCACATGATCAAAACCTGCCTTTTCCATTTCTGAAGATTATTTGTCATAACTAATTAATTGGTAAGATCACGTGAACTCTAACTGCCAAAGACCTACGACAAGGACGCAGCTCTACTCGATCAGGTCAAAGCATTTAAGGAGCTCTCAGTACACATAGATACAAAATACAATTAACGCAATCACAATGTCGGCCATTATTTTTACTTTAATGGTTTAAGAGTGCTTACAGATGTTAGAGCGAAGGCAGTTAGTATTTTAAATCGAAAGCTGATCCGTCCGAGAATCCAAACTAAGGATCTCACACTGTAAACTGGTGCTCAGCGACTAAGCTAATCCGGCGGTAGGGAAGTCAGAAGCTCTCATCTATGCTAAATAAAACAGACATTGAACGTAACCGCCTGGTTTAATTTAAATGTCTTAAGGTTAATTAAACAAAACTTACTTAAGCTCCATTTTATGCTAAAGATTCTCTCTATACACTAAACTAGTCTACCAATATGGGGAGTATACGTATAAGTTTGTGTTGGCGAGAGATGACGCCCGAACTTGGCCAGAAGCAGAGTCGTTGTGCAAGGTCCACGAGATGGGTCATTTGGCCAGCTTAACAACTCGAGATGAAATTCAATGGGCAACACGAACTCTCCTTTCTATCTCTAATGACTACAACAACCTAGGAAGGTTCTGGCTTGGGGCTACTGACTTGCGCATGAGCAGTGTTTATGAGTTTGTGGACGGCCTGCCATTTAAAGAATCAGTCGTGCCATGGGCGTCTGGAGAACCCAACAGACCGATGGATGTCAGCAATCATTTCTGCATTGTTATGAACCCGCCACAAGGGCATGGCCAAACAACAACGTGGAGTGACGAGAATTGCTTTGACGTGAACGGTTTTATTTGTAAGACATTTGGTGAGTGTTGTTGTTGCATTTATTTTTCAAATCATTACATCACTAATTATTTTTTTAAGCCCCGAGCTTTTTTTATACTTGGTGAAGCAACATTACGTTTAATAGTCCTACACTATTTTAGGTAGTTAATTCTCCTTCATTACTGTCAGTTTGTGTTCTGCTCAGGTCGATTTTCCCACAACGCTCAGTTTCAGTGAACCATGTGCTGGCGTCAGTGGCGGCGGTACGGGAACGGGGGAAGGGGCAGCCGCTCCCCCTAAAATAATATTGGGGAAGAATTGTCCCCCCCCCCCAAAAAAAAAATCATATTAACCCTTAATTATTTACGTATACGAGTGTGAATTTATAGACGAAACTGTAATTGCGGCATTAAGTTTAGCTTGAGTTAAAACCAAACTTTACCTCTCAAAACGCAGGCAATAATGTCTCAAAGGGCTTAATAATTAAAAATTTCCCGAAATCTTGCCTCCCCCAAAAACAAAATATGCTGCTGCCACCTCAGATCGTGTTGTGTCAGTATTTTTATACAATCTACAAACTGACAAATTAATTGACCTGCTTTTCTATTTCAGAAAACTGGTTCCTAATTGTTCTTGCTGTTAAGCAGCCCAAACCAATAACTTCGTTAACACTGTCAGAACTTTACCTCTAATACTACCACAGATTATAGTTAGTTCTGTCTATTTATGAATAATTAACATTTTTGTGCGCTTTTTTTATGAAGGCATACCTTTATACATGACGGATGCGAGGGAGAGATACAACTGGGGTAAGAACATGCAAAACACGCGTTTCTCTTTTTTTAGTCTTTATAAAATCATATCTACAGAAACACGTGAAAACAACATAGAAATAAGGGGATAAACAACAGATTTCCTACATTAGATAAAACGAGAACCTAACTGGTTATCCGAGCGCTAAATCCAAATATTAATGTTTCTGGTTTTGATATTAAAATGAAGTTCTTCATGAAACTGAATTTGAACGAATGATTATCACTATTGTTATCATTAATAATCAAAGGATTACTCGGGTTCCTTATACATCGCCGCCATAAGGGACAATATTAGGCAATATAAGGCGATAAAAGAAATATAAGGCGATAAAAGAAATATAAGGCGATAAAAGGAATTAGTGGCAACATTTCTAAATACCAACATTATGTGATATTAGGCTATATTGGTCGATATAAGCTATGTTGGGCAGTATTGAGCAATATTGGGTGATAATCCAAGATATTAGGTTATATTGGGCAATATTAAGCTATATTGGGCGATATTGAGCACTATTGGTTGATGTTGTGAGATATTACGCGATCAATTAAATGACGCAAAGTAGGCCTAATCAAAATATCAATTATCATTTCGAATTCCTATCATTTTAATTACTAATGGCATGAGCATCATCATCCATGTTAATCATAATCATTTATATTCATTGCAGCAACTAGAAGAAAGGAGGGTAAGACAGCTGCCCCCGCTCATCCCTTCCCCCTGCAAAAAAATAAAAAAGTCAGTAGTGTTATTTTACTTTAGAGATAGTTAGTGCTCTCTTAAGTTTTCAAAGGAGTTGCTCCCTCATTAAAGAAATGATATTATAGGTTAATTTTCATTAGAAAATAAGGCTGATATAATGCGCCCTCTGATTGGCTGTGCAGCATTGTTTTAATTATCCATAAAACCACATTGTGGTTTTATCTGTTTTGACTTGCCCGCAGCTTGTGTTTTCTTAATTTTCTCCGTGTTCTCAAATACCTGTTAGTTTTATCACAATTTATAAAATAAAGCTGATATAACGCGCTCTCTTAATGGCTGTGCAGCGGTTTTAATTCTCAGTAAAACCACAGTGTGATTTTATCAGGTTTAACTCGTCTCTAGCGGTAGCTTATGTTATAAAAGGAATTAAAGAAACTCGCCCTGCTTGCTCTGTTCAGTTATAGAACCACTTAAGTTCTCTCAGCACTTCTTTCGTGAACTTAAAATTCACGCGTGGTTTAATAACTGAACAGAGCGCGCGGGTTCGTTTTTCATTTCTATATTATAGGTTAATTTTCATTGTATATTGTCATTTTTGCATGGGCCACCATAATCATTTCTTGAATGCTAGATGAGCCAGTGACGGATCACAGCCAACATAAGAGATTTAACTGTCTTTTACTCTGTAGAATTTCAGACGGAATTCTTTTTGTACAAGATCATTCCACTTCAGGATGACCATATGACATGGAGCGAAGCGAACTTGTACTGCAAAGAGGCCGAAAAAGGCCGTCTTTTGAGTTATGTGGACAAAGCTGAGAGTGATCTGGTCACTAAATGGCTGCGGCGCATACGAAACTTTCTTGGGTTCCGAAACTACTGGATTGGATTCTCTAATCTGGGTCATGAATTGTCATGGGAGTGGAGTGATAATACCCAAACGCTATTTAGGGCCTGGGCCAAAGGTGAGCTCTCGAAAACCGCAGCGAATTCTACAAAGCACTGTGCCACCGTTAACACCTACCCCATCTGGGGTCAATGGACGACGGAGAATTGTGCCTATCATTTACCGTTCATCTGCAAATCGAAAAGTAAGAAACTTTCATTTGCTTGTTAGGCAAACTAAAAATATTTTAAATATTTTATTTAACAAATAAAAAAGCTCAAGCTGTGTATTAGACTGTTATAAAACACGACAGGCATTTGAGAACATGCAGGAGGGAAATGTAGAAAATACGAACAGCATTTCTTTATGATATAGATTTTACACTCGAGTAACGAAATACAATAAAACACCCTTTATATGTTTTATACCTGATAAAACATATATAGATGCGTGACTAATCAAAGCACAACGCAGGGTTCTATCTATATTATATAGTAATTTGATTTTAGCAAAATCCTTACATAACAAATACAAAATAAGACATTTGGTCAATTCATCGGGGACATGAATGGTGCTAAATTGCACAAATTCTTGACGAAACGTGAGGAGAACAAATATCTGCTAAACTGCGTACCGCAGATATTTTTGTATTCCTTTTGAAACGCGACTTAACACACTGCAGTTCTTCAAACTTTACTCCATTTTAAATCTCCTGTGATATTCGGAATTGGAGAATTTTTTGTCTACATTTTCGTAAACCAAATTTTCTGAATGTCCATGTATCTCCTCTATGCGCTTTTTTTTATAAAAACCAGTTTGTTTTGCCAAGGGTTATCTATAATTTTTTGGCTGTATCAGCTTTAATTTGTTCCTATTCTGTGAGAGGTTTGAAAAACTGAAAAATATCAAAACCCATGCAAAAAGACAAATCATTAAAAAATCACTGATGGTTTGAGGAAGTTTTTGTATAACATTAATGCGTGTATTAATTGGAAGAATAGCAAAAATACTAAATGCGAAACGGTGTTTCTTCATTTTTGCTATGCACATTTCGAAAGAAAATTACAAGTTTCAATAAAGTTTCAACCAGAAATATTTTCACTTACTTTCAGCGTCAGCCCGAGCTTGTTCTTAAACTGTTCTTAATTTTCAGCCAATCAGAACCTCGTTGTTCTTAAAAGGTTGTGCTGATAAAAAAGCCGTTTATATATGAATAAGTAAATAAATAAATAAATCGATAAGTGGATATATAGATAAATAGATAGGTAGATAAATAGATAGGTTAATATAAGTAGATATATTTAACAAATAAAGAAGCATAAGCCGTGTATTAGACTGTGATAAAACACGATGGATATTTGAGAACACGAGGGAAATGTAGAAAACAAGAGCCGCAGGCAAGTGTTTTCTACATTTTTCTCGAGTGTTCTCAAATATCCGGAGTGTTTTAATCACAGTATAATACACGACTTATGCTTCTTTATTTGCTTTATAATATAGAATTTACACGCCGCGAGTTGAATAAACAAAGCACACAGATCGACAAACTAACGCAATTTAATTCTCGATAGTTTCGATTCTTCTTGTTTATTTGAAAAATCACTCTCGTCTTCAAAACTTTCTGCTG
>JAOTRI020091935.1:0-15496 GCA_028564885.2 Zoanthus sanctaehelenae
TAGATTTTGGTATAGATTTATGTAATAATGAGCTCAAATACTCATCCGAAACTTTAGCAAAACGCAATTCAGCCGCCGTTGTTTTGGTTTACTAGGCCGGCACTTTTCGCTACTAGTAGGCTATAACAAATAGCCTACTAGTAGCTCAACCAATAAGAACGCAGCATTGATAATAGCCTACTAGTTGGATTTTACTAAATAATGGATACACTTAAAACACAAAGTTTTAGCGACTCACAAAAGCGAAAAATTACATTTTAAGAATACGCTCTCAACAAAAATATTGAAATAGAAAACTTATTACTAAATGAATAATTACCGGTAGAAGGTAAAAGAGCACCGTTTTACCAGTTCTGTTACGTCGATTGTTGTCGCAAACTTGTCAAATCACAAATTAAAGGAAGAAAACTTTGAAGAAAACCCTTAATATACCGTGGTCGCAAGTGAGTTTGTCAGCGGTGTGTGTGACGTATATTACGATATTCAGAGCATAAATATGTTAGTTCGGTTCGAAATTTTGACATTTTTATGGACAATCTAGGTCTCACGAAGTTTCTTGCTTTTAGAGAAGCTAAAAGCCGCACAGTAATCATTACATGCTTTTCCTCGTTTTAATCATCCTAATATCGCAACACGTCATAAATAACCGCTGACATCACATATTGAGCCGCAAGTCAATTATTGTGTACTTGTTGCAAAACATAAAATTACTTTTTAAAACTGCTGGGCTAACAGCATAAGAAAAGCTTCAGTATAAAGTAATTGTTCTACGATGCCTAAATTTTTAAAACGATGAAAAATTAACTTTAGCCTTCAGTTCTTCTTTAACTTTAAGAACAAAAGTAATACTGAAACAGGCTTACAGCCAAAACATTTAGAACAATATCAATGAGCCTCAGCAAAATTGACTGGTTCTTACAAAAAAGCGTGTATCAAAGAATGGAAATGAAATTATTCCAGCACGTCGGGGAAAAAGGCATGTGGCATAACCATCAGCGCCATAGTGCATGAAGTTTTGTATGTACGTTTGTGGAAGAAAGCAATTCATTAATGTTTGAAGGTTTGAATTTAGAACGGTCATTCTTTCTATGTTTTGAATAAATAAAAATGTAAATAAATAAATAAATAAAATCGTTTGGCCCTGTGGGGTTACTGAAAACTACCTTGCAGCTGCTTGTGTGTTTTTTAAAAAAACATTTGATTTTTAGTTAATTTGACCCGTAGACAAAACTTTTTCAGACCATCAGGTGTGGCCTTGGCTTCGTGCTCACTTGATGTTTTACCATAAGTGTTTAAATTGTATTTGATACTTTGTAACATTTTTGATATAATCTACATCTGTGCGTATAATGTCTCATCAAGGTGTCTTTATATTGGTTGTTTTGCGTTTTGCTCAGTGCTTTCTTTTACTGGGTCAACGCGACGGGGAGCTGTCATGCGTGAAGGCTTAGGTTCAATCTTTTTTTTTTGAAAACCCTGGGCAGAATAAAGTGAGAAATAGCCTGGTTTACTTTCGGTTTCAAAGATATCTGTTTTTAAAAAAAGTTTTTTAGTTTTCTAGCGACGAAAAATTTTTATCACCTCAGCACTTCACGGCCATCGAGTGTTTGAGCCTGCTAACGGAATGTCCGCTTTTTAAATGCAGTTTTCCAGTTTGGGAGATAAGTTATCTGATAGCAGCATGATTTTTCGTCTTTACTATGCATCGCGCCAGGAAACGGCGTCATGACGCCTTGAGTATGATAAAACATTTTGTTGTTATTCCTTTAGTGTAAAAAGATTTTGCCTTAACTAACTGAAAAACTTTTAGTTTTAAAGAAGAGAAATAACTCGCGGTAAAGTAGTGTGAGTGAAGAATACTTACAAAACAGCTAAAATAATGAAATTTTAAGAATTACTTTTTTTTTTATTGTGATCAAGGCTCTAGTTAAAGTCGAAAGCTCAGTTTCATTGTTAAAAAAGTGTACCGAGTTTCTAAAGTCAAGTTTATACTTGTACTCGTCATGTAGTGATTTCTTCACGGGTACAGATGAGTCTTCTTTCTAAGACTAAGGAAAAAAATAGATTTCTTTTCCTTGTGGTCTCCTAAAAGTTCATTTTTGGGAGAAAATTTATATTATTTGAGTACATTGATTCGGCTTACCACCCTCTAGTACGTAATCCTTTAGATGCATTTTTAATCTACGCGAGAAGAAAATCTTCTAACTAAGAACAACAAGGAACATATTTCATAATTTGAATAATTTGAATATTGATGAAGCAAAGTGGTTTACTATCCTACAAATTTTAATGTTTGCTTTACTAACAGTTTCTCGATAAACGCCGCATTATTCTTGAGTAATCTGTTATTAGGTAAGACATGAAACTGTTTTGACATTGCAAGTATTCGTTTCTTAAACTTCTGAGTTTTTAAAATTTGTTAAAATAGAAATTATTCAGCTTTAAACAGAAATAAATTTATTAAGGTAATTAACGTTGACAACACCGTGCTTACAAAAACGTTTACTCTAATGTATATTGAAATATTGGTTTTCGGTTTTCAATAAAAGTAAATGGCCTTAAAAAAGTAAGTAACGTAAAATTTTGCAATAGTTGATGGTTACACGGAATTTTTCTCATACTCCGTCAATATATAAATATTTTGCTAGTTTTTAGCTATATGTCATGTTGTTTTTTTCGTTTGACATTTTTGATTTTGGAAGAAACTTATAGTTATAGGGGGATTAACCCGGGGACCTGACTTTTTGCTCTTTTTGTGGCAGTGACATTTTTTTAAAAAAAAACGTACTTTGGCCTTGTTTATCAATGAATTCATTCTTAGTGTTCCTAATCCTAGGGTGTTTTTTATTTATGTTTTTATAATTAAAGTTCTTTGGCGGACTGTCGTCATTTCCACAGTTGGTTACCGAAAGAAAAAAATGCAAACCTTTAGGACGAGTTCTTTTTCATTTCATACTGTCTTTACCAAGACCATGCCGGAAAGAAGCAAAATATTATCCTTTTGGAAAAAACTCTGAAAAGTAAATGTCAAAATGACTCGCTGTGTCTTTTTTTAAAGCTGATGGGAAAAACACGAACAACAATGCTTCGAACGCAAAATAACAATTTTTAATATCTGTTAATTTGAGTGCAACTTTTTTGTCTTTCATCAAATGTATGTCTTTAGCAAAATATTGTATAACAATACTCTTAAAACCGAAATGAAATTTTTGTAATGCGGCTTCATACCGCAATTCTCGAATGTTTGAATCAATCATTAATTTGTCATTGCGGTTTGACAGTCTTCAATATTGTTCATTTTTAGCTTTTTGTTGCGTTATGGTTAAATGTTTTTTTTTTAATTTTCATCAGGAAAATGATTTTCATTCTTTGTATTGTCACACTCGAAGGAAATACGTAATCTATAAGTTAATTGTTTCTTTTTCATCAATCTTTTCGTCACCGTGCGAGATTCTGATCTTCATAAACAAAGCACACACTTTATTAAATTTGCGGTTGGGTTGTTTTGCTTCCTGAATTTAAATTACTGCTGTTGATGGCTCTTGTAGCGCCCTATTTTTTGAAATTCTTTGTTCTATTTTTAAATCTGTTTCCTTTGCTGACCAGTGAACAGTCAGCGACACGGTAATGGCCACTATTTGAAGTTAACGTAGTTGAAGGATATTGTAATTCTTTCTGAAGAAACCTTGTACCCGCGAAATGTCCTATCACCATCTCATTATTTCGTTTCCGGTTTTTTTTTTCTTTCATATTCACGTTTCTAGAGGTTCTATTTCAAATTGATAGTTTTCGAAGCCAGCCCAATACTTTTTCCTTCTCGCCTTTGTTTCTCCTGAGTGTCAGCACCCTATTAGGAGTTGACACGAGAAACAAAATGAAAGTGTTTACAAGCCTGTGGCGTCCGACTTGTGTCAACGCCGTGACATCAGCTTTAATGCAAAGTTGGTCTGTAAACTCTAAAAGTCTGTAGTTTGGCAACGGGATAAATTGTATTGTGGAAGAACATCAATTTCATTAAAACACAGATTGCTAATTTTTCTTGCTGGGCAGTTTTGACTCCCGACGGCGCTCTAAAAATCTAAAATTCAAAACTGCTTGCAATTACTGAGGTTATTTTGGAAGCTCTTTGCCTTTAGTGATAACCTCTGTCAACATGAGCTCCACTAATTTTCCATCAAAAAGAGATTTCTTTTTTAATGCTAATTGGTGGTAATATGTATGTAGACAGGTTTATTTTCAACCATCATAAGTCCAAGATTACAAATGTCAATTGTCCAGAAAACTAGAATGAAAATCTCTTAAAAGCTTTTTGTAAAAAGGCATTTTCTTCACGGGTTTCTTTTGTTGCCGTAGTAAGCCTTGATTCGCTGATTATCACAAAGGATGGAACAGTTGTACAGCTTCAAATGTAACAATTAATCAAGCTTTTCATTTGAAGCGAATTTTGAAAGCAATTCTATTAAAGTATTCGCCCTGAGCCTGGAGACTGATGAACTAAATGAGACGGTCAACAAGCTGAAAGATTTTCGACATTCTGACAAGAGCATGCTCCTTCAATTGACATTAGCTCAAACATTTGAATGTAAAGATGAAAAAAAGCTGTAAGTGATATCAAATCAAGACGTTTTGGTGTTATTATCAGGAATACCTTGTCAATTTTGATCGAATTAGTTCAACACCAAATTGAAATTTATTTCTGCTGTGTGATTCCGTAATTGAAGCTGGCCGGCATGTGAAGGTGTGAAAAACTTTCGGCAACGTTAAGCACGCGTGAACACATAAAGATTACTGAGTGACATTTATTATTTCTATGGAAGGAGGAAACGGTCATACCCCAACACTGCAGTAAATTGACTCTCAGATTGTCAGCAACATTTAAAAAATCCAGTTTGCATAATTACGTT
Organism: Zoanthus sanctaehelenae; assembly: GCA_028564885.2. Lineage (NCBI taxonomy): Eukaryota > Metazoa > Cnidaria > Anthozoa > Zoantharia > Zoanthidae > Zoanthus > Zoanthus sanctaehelenae. The sequence continues at coordinate 4,905 of JAOTRI020091935.1, forward strand.
ATGACTTCTGTTATTGCTCGGTGCGCGAGCAGACTTAAGACATAGAATCTGTTTTTTCGTTCGCACAAATTTGACATTGTTGAATATATTGATTCATTTTAAATAGCAAAGGCTCAGTTACAAAGCTACGAACTCCAGTCGTGGACATGTGCAAGTTAATGATTCTCTTTACAACGTTGTTTGTAATTGTTCTCGTAAAGAGAGCGAGGACAAAAACTGTACGGTATGAAGTATATGAAGAGATGGTGGCGGGAACTTTTGTGGCAGATATCTCCCAAGAAAAGATACCAGTAAAATTTCGAAAAGGTGGTTTTACGAATATTGTTTATGAAATAGGCAATGGTATTGCTCGGGATTATTTGCAAATCGAAAGACTCACCGGAATTATTAGGACAGTGGCAGTTATAGATAGAGAGAAACTCGCGCTTGTTCTTACAGATAACATTCTTCAAGTTCAAGTGACCGTTTCTGCCGATGGACCTGTTTCGTCGCCTATGTCTGTCGAAGTTTTGATTCGCGATATAAATGACAACCCGCCAAGCTTTTCTAAAAAGCAAGAAGATCTTTTAGTATTAGAATCAGCTCCTTTGAATTCAAGATTTCGTATAGAAGTAGCTGACGATCCCGATCTGGGAAGTTATTCAGTAGACAAGTATGAAATTATCAAAGGCAACGATGAAGGTTTTTTTGCGCTGAGCGTCAAACGTTTTAGTAATGTAGATTTAGTTTTTTTGGACTTAGTGATTGTCAAGAAACTTGACCGGGAAAGAAATGATTCATTTGAATTGGTTATCAAAGCGTCTGACAAAGGTTCACCACCTTTATCAGATACAAAGACTCTAAATATTACTGTTCTAGACTCGAATGATCACAATCCCGAGTTTAACACCGATCTTTACACGGCTGAGCTAAAAGAAAATTTACCCGAAGGCACATTTGTGCTCACAGTTAGCGCAACTGACAAGGACCTTGGCACAAACGGAGACGTACGTTATTATTTAGAAGAAAAATCCTTGCACAAAGATACTTTCAAGATCGATAGCGTAACGGGAGAGTTGCGAACCAAGAAACCATTGGACTATGAATTCGGCCAACCGGGCCGACCCTATCGACTGACAATTGCGGCGAAAGACCGTGGTCCCGATAGCATTCCCGTTATCGCTGTGGCTTCAATAAAGGTCAGATTTTATTATCAATATGATTACATGTTGAATAGTGCAAAAGCTGTTAATGTTATATGGCGATGATATAAATCAACTTTCATTTATAGTGAAGTCATTTGCAAGTTTATTTTTCTTTCTCGTAAGTTTATTAACTTGTTTAATATTTTTTGAGAAAAATCTAAATGATAATTTTCTAAGTGCCAGATGTTGGTGTGGTTTCGTTTTCGTATAAACAGTTCACGCTTTTGAAGTAGAAAAAACAAAAAGACAAGATTGTGTTTCTTCAATTCTTGTGTGAAACCAACCTACAACATAAAAGTTATTGACGTAGATGGAATTGAAAACTGAAAAACAGAAATGTTTTAATTGTTGCGTTGCGTTGTATTGTGTTATTGTGCCTGAGAACATCTTTGCGGGATATGAAAAATGATAGACATATTCGCAAAATAAGAGTAGGAATATCAGTTCACGGAATATATAGAGCCACAGAACAATAGTTATGTTTTTTGTAGCAACATATTGAACATGCTTGTTTTATATCTTCAAATAAGACAATTTTAAGATAATTGTTTCATTTTTCGAGTCTTTAAACAAACATCAAGCATTACAAAACTCTGTTGTGTGATCCTGTGTCGCCTATGAGCATTTTCAAAGCAATATTTTAATTTTTAATCTGCTGTCAAGCTAGGAATTTTGCGCTTACTGAACATAATCCAATTGTTTGAATTAAATTGCTGTTGTATTTTTGTATTTCTTATTTTTCTATATTCTCTTCATTTTTCATTTTTTGCAACTTTTACTGGGTTTCTTACATTTAAAATTGTCAAATTTATTGTTCCACTGTAACTTATAGCACATATAGTCATGTGTGTTTTAATTTTCGTGCCAAAAGTTAAACGAATTGTAAATTTTATCAGTTGATGTCTCCCGCTGTTTGCCACTTCGAGCGCTATTATTCCTCTCTGTATGATAACTTTCTTCGTACGATTTTAAAACATGTTATTGTTAAACGACTGTCACAAATGTTTTGATACGTTGTTGTTTTTAGTACACTCCGATTTATTATCTTCTTTTTTCTTGGCAGCTTCATATATATATATCATTTTATATGCCTTCTGTTTGACTTCACTTTACATTTTATTTTGCGTCTGTATTTGTTTCACTACAAGTCATTCTTTTTCTATTTATACATTGATATTGTATGTTTTGAGTCGGTCTTTCTCTTTTTAAACCAAGATTGCATATTGTCTGCGTCTCCCCTGCGAAGGTTTTTTTTCCTACATGTCTTACCACTTTGCTCTTACACATTCATTGTCTTCAAAAGTGATTGATTTTATTTTGCTTAACAAAGAAGACGCTTCAATTGAATGTGCTGTGTGATTTGCATTTATATTCGAAAGGTAAATTTTGACCGATAAGGAACCAATTGATTTTTAGATAACACACTCTTTGAATAACAAAGACTTTTTCATAATTAAGTGGTGTAAATATTCAATAATGGGATATAGGAAAGAAAAACAGTTTCGTACAAAAATGTAACATTTTAAAATTACTTTGTTGCACTCAGAGAGGAATTTTATAACAAAACTTCTGCTTTTTGTTAGACCGAATAGTTAAAAACTAGACTATTAGTTGATGTTTGCTCAACTGTTGCACAGATAAAGAAAGACAACTTTATTTCTTTACTCTGAAACTCTTTTCCTTGTTATATTAATGGCCTATTTCTGAAGTTTGTTACTACTAATGTTTTGACTTTTTAGTACGTGAGACATTTTGAAAGGTCTGATAAACGAGCTTCAAGTTTTTATCTTGCTAAAAAGTTAAGCTGACTTTAAATTCACAAATTATCGTTCAGAAATTGAAAAATTGTCAAGGAAAATCTTTAAGTGAGTAGTAAAAGCTTTACCATTCCAAAGCCTTGTACAATTGTCGGCTTTCATTGCAATTGTAGTAAATTCAGAAATTGACTAAGCGATCATCAATTATTAAGTTCGTTTCGTTTGAAGATTAGTCGGTCCCGTAAGAAATTTTAAAACTATTCATTAATCGAGTTTCTGGGCGTGAGAAACTTTTTTTCAAAAGCTGTGTTTTTAATTGCTTTTCTTGCTTTTTGGCTGCCTTTTCGCCAGCAACATTGTTATGTATGGATTTATTAGTATGTATTTTATCCATCTTGAGAGTCTTTCGTGTTCTTTGAAAAAAATTACACTAGACAGAGTTACTTTCTGAGAAAGATAATGATAATGTGCATTTGTGTTGAGCAAAGTAATTTATTCTAAAATGAAAAGTTGTTGTTCGTGATCCGGTAAGCTACGTCATAATAATGCTATTATTCAATATCCAAAGTATCATTCGTTTCTTAAAAATGAACAGTCGTGCGGTTGACAGTTGTAATAGTAGGATAAACATGCAAAGCCGGTTATCCGGTTGGGGATAAATGTCTTTTTGACAAGGCTGACTTGCGGCTGTCTATTAAATTCAACTTAAAAATTCAAAAATGTTTTAATTTCTGGTACTTATCCTGTAAGCTCAGTTTAAAAAGGACGCGCCTAATTTATTATTCATTGTCATGCAACTAAACTTTCTGTTATTTTAAATTTTGCAAAAATTGATTTTGACGTTCGCATTATCAAGCTTTTGAACCTTTACACTTTCATGTGATTTTAAACACATTTTGTGCGTTTCACTGCTCCAGGAAAAATGTCGGTTGGGTTTATACTACAAATACAATCGGCTGCTGTGATTGTGTTCAGTACTACATTAGCCATGCCGGAGCCACGGCTACATTCCTCGAAAGTTAAAGAAGTGATACAAAATAAACAGCCTTTAGAAACATCCTGTATTTCAGGGAGAAAACTATTTATATACAATAAATCCTTAAAAATCTGTCATTTGTAGGAACATCAAGAAGTGCCGCGATGGGACGGTCATGCAAGAGATTCAAAACGCTGATTTTCAGTTTCGTAACAATGTGCTGCTCCACGAGGCAAAAAAAAGATCTAATTCTTTACTTGAGGAAGTTTATTTTTTAAAAACAGTTCGTTACGCTTGTTTTGTTACTTAGAGAAGGTATTTTAAAACCGTTATCGTTTGTGTCTCGCTCACCATTAAGCTCCAAAGCCGGAAGACTTTCTTGTTTAAAAAATGGCATCAGTGAAAAAGAAACCAAAGAAGTGATAATTACTAAAATTCTTAACTCAGTAAGAATTTTTGGTTTTGTCCGGCTTAATCCATCCTTCAGTTGAAAATTTAGTTTTTACTCCACACAAATGCAATACAATTTGGTCAAAGTACTCAGTTTGAAATATTCCCATGCATTCTTGGAAAAATGACATTCCAAACTGAACAAGTTGTGGATTTTTGTTTCTGTTGTTGATCATACGTCTTTTGGGTCACCGTAATGCATTACAGAATTGGTTTAAATGGTTATATTCCATGCTGTTCACGCTATCTTCATTTTAAGCGCTCAAACTCTGAGATTTTTGGATGGAGTCGAGTAAAATCAGTTTCTCCCTCATTGGCATTGCGATACTTACAAGCTCATTAACACAGCCCGTTAACACATATTCGGTTTTCAAGCCAACAAATACGATTATTTTAGTTGTCAGTGCCATGCAGTGGATAGAGTTTTATTCTCAAAGACTTTCAATTTCTTTCCTTTAAATTTTTCATCAGCTCAAAGCTCTAAGTTAAATGTTTGTATACCCGCTTACTTACACAATACACTAAAATTTATTTCGTTTGTTGCTGCTCTATTAAACGTAATAACTCTGGGTGAACGTTTTTGGATCAAAGCTCCTTCAAACTTCCTGCTAAATAAATTATTCCAATTATAAAATAAAATTCACATGGTTTGCATTTAATTTTTAAAGAAATTATCGTAACTAAATTCGAGAAAGTGTTTTTTCTAGAAACAAATATGGCGTTCTCTGCTAAAATAGTCAACAATGTTCATTACCTGTTCTGAAGATAAGAGATTTTTCTATTTTTTTCTTAATTTTTCCATTTTTTTTAATCTTTCCAACTGATGCAAGTTTTATTTCTAAATTCTTTCAAAATGTTTTAAATTTAAAACAGAAAGAGTTTGAAAACTTATAAAATGAAGATCGATTATGAAGAAAATTGTATTAATTATTTTAAGTATGAATTAGTTTATGTAATTAAATTTCTGCAGCGACAGTGTTTTGACAGAACTAAGCAGGAAGATTCGTTTTTCATAATTTAGACTTATAAACAAATAAGATTTGTCTGTCTTAAGTATTTTGAAATTATCAGCCAGTCGAAAGTGAACTGCTATTTCTTCCGTGTTTATAAGAAATGGCAAGTAATTTTTAACGACTTGTGATGATTTTAACGCTTCACACACTATCCTCTGCTCTTTTATAAAAACAAGACCGTTTCATTTCACGCACGGTTTAAATATGTATGAAGTTTATGTCAACCCTGACTTATTTTAATTTACTGACGATAATTGGATGAGTTAATTTAATTATTTAAGTAAATACGACAAAAATAAAAAGTAATCAACGACATCTTCAATTTCGTTAGCTCAAATTAGAGTGCGGAAACTAATTGTTTAATTTTTTTGTTTATACATATCGAGTGGAAATGCTTTACTTCGATATGAAACGCAAAACTTATAATTTTACTATTGCAATTTTTTACAGTAAGTATAAAAAAGAAGTTTATATCGAAGTTTATATTTCTTGTTTTCCTCGATTGACTGATGGCGGGTAAAGCGGCGGATTAGTAACACGAAGGTTGTGTGATAAACTTTACCGAAGTCAGTGAGTTTTTAATTGACTCAAAGAAGAAGTTGGTCAGTTTAACTTCTGTTTGTAAATTGTCGTTTGACTGCCTTCAGTTACTTGCATATTTCAGTCAGTATCTCATTAATCACGTTCCTTTCAACTCCAATAATTAAACGGATGCGCCCATGCAAATCTCTCTGTTTCTTGATTCCCAAAGTTAGTAATTTAATTAGTTTACCAACAAATTTCAAGTTTTTAATTGATTTTTACTTTAGAAATTTTTTATGAATAATTGTAAAGATAATCAATTTGAAGTCAGGTTTTGATTTTTTGAAGTGCCGCACAAAGTATGGGGTTAATTGAAGTATGTAGTCGGTAGATGATATCGTTAGATATTAAATATCGTTTAAATTTTTCATTTTAGGTAATAGATGAAAACGATAACGCGCCCATGATTATAATCAAACGCAGATCTTTGTTTCAGCCGGATGGCAAACTTCCCGAGGATATCCCCCTTGGGAGTGCAATTGCATCAGTTATGGTCACTGACAGAGACAGCGGTTCCAATGGTATAGTTAATGTGGAGTTGATCAATAACAACCAAGACTTTTCCTTGAAAAAAGTTTTTAATCAATATGTCATTCAAGTACGGCGACCTCTCAACTTGGACTTTCGTTCTCAGTATAAACTCAAGGTTATCGCCCGAGATCAAGGTTCGCCTATGCTACAATCAAACAAGTCTTTTAGTTTTGAACTTGCTGATAGCAACAGAAATGCGCCCAAATTTGAAAAACCGTTCTACACCGTAAAGGTATCTGACAATGTTAAGGCTGGTACTGTAGTCAAGACTTTAATAGCAAATGATGCCGACAAAGGTACAAATGCTCAGTTAAGTTACAAGTTCGTTCGCTTAGCTAATCTCCATAACGTTTCCATTACTCAAAGTGACCGCTGGTTTACAATTGATGCACTGGGAGGTGGTATTCGACTCAAGACAAAACTCTGGTGTGCTTTTACGCCATCTTTCCTTATAACCGCAGAAGTTCATGACCGTGGGCGCATACCAAAGCGAAGCCGCTGTACAGTAAATTTGACGGTGACATGTACCAAGCATCACTACAAGTTCCAGGTGGTTGAAGGCGCTCCGCCTGGTACTAAAGTTGGTAATTTTGGCACAGATCTTAATATTCCGGAGAAAAAGCTGTGGGTTAACTTAATTCAGGAGCAGGATTCTTTCTTGAAGGTAGATAACAGTAGTGGAGGGCTAAGCCTTACTAAAGAGCTGGATCGTGAAGAAAAGAGTTTCTATCACGTAAAAGGGTTCGTGACGGACGGGATCGTCATGTCACCCGTTCAAGTACTCGTTCGTGTTCTCGATATAAACGATAATATCCCTAGATTTGTGGGAATAAACGGAGAGATATCTGTTAATATACCCACAAATGCAAGGCCTGGTTATAGGGTATGGAAAGTTGTTGCTAAAGACCCGGATGAAGGAAGAAACGGAGAAATTAGTTACTCGATTATAAACACTAACGGCGAAAACCTGTTTACCATCGACAGGGAGCAAGGACATATTTTGATATTAAAGAACTTAACGAAGAGATCGTATGTTGTAACTATACGAGCTGCTGATAATGGCGTGAAGCCGCGTCAAAGGTTGGTGAGAATGAAAGTATACTTGGATGATACGCTAGTTCTACCCACTGTTTCAACCTTTACGACAGATAGTAAGGTTGCTGCAGGAATAGACGCTAGAGGATCGGATAAAGGAACTTTTAGCAATAAAGAGTTGATAATTGTAATTGTTCTCAGTACGTTCTGCGGCCTGCTTATTGTTCTCCTGGTTGCCGTTGTGGTAATCAAATACAAACGTAGAACCGCCGCAAACAAACGGGCTAGCTATCACGAGGCCGAAATAAGTCGCGAAGACGCTCTCAAAGCCTCCAAGAAAATGTACAAAGACGCCACAACAAATATGTGCAAAGAAGGTGAAGAAGTTAACCATTCAAAGTGTAAGAATGGTAGAGCACCGCCTTTGTCCAAAAAGGGTTCCCTTGGCACTGGTGCACCAGTCGCTGAAGCATCTTGGGCCAAGGCAGATCGCAAGAACCCGAATACCTCATACATGGGTAGTGAGTACGTCGGTACTGATTGTGAGACGGACAGCGGTCGAGAAGATGTTGTACAATTTTCGCCTTATACCACCCATGGCCCCGCGCAAAAAAAAGCACATGATTTAAGGTCGGGTACCTTCAGTTCTCCTCACCACGCTCCATCTTCATACACGCCGCCGCGAAAGCATGGGGATTGCCCTTCGTCAAACTTACCTCGAAAACATAACGTACGAAAACCTTCTCTGGTAAAAATACCAGGAGTCACGCATTCAGCCACCGACTTGTAGTGTCACATAGCATCACCACAAGAGTTGATTTTTGAAATTTACACGATAGGATAAAAGTGTGTTATTTGTTTGTGATGATCAAAGCGTGATAACATCGTTGGAAAGTTAACGCATTCAGCTGTCGACTGGAAACAGATATTTTCCCTATTGCTTCAATGGTCGGTTCCTCCAGGCAACATCAAGTCTATTGTTTTCAAGTCAACGGAACGTGTAAAATTAAACGACATTTGGTATGTGCGTGATTTTGGCGCGAAATATCCCCATCAACTTCGAGAGGCCATTGAAGTTCCTTACTAGCGCACGTTATGTATCTCATATTAGGGACTTTAAGTAAAGAGGACAAGAAACAGCAGTAACGACGGCTCAGAAAAATCACATTTCTCATTTGAACTTTTCTTCCTCGTGAAAGTTATGAGGTTTTTGTTTTTTTCGGCCTTGAATTTTGTAAGCGTGGGAATTTTTCTATGTGAAGCTAAAAAAATGCTGACGTTTTTTTATATTACGTCCTTGTAGTCATGAAAACCCTAAAAATGTCTTTTCGCGATGACTCACTCGGATGCTTTTTAACCTGCAGTTTTGTATTCATTATTTTTCTTTGACGTCGTTTTTGTTGTCCGCATTGAACGAATTTCCTATTGACAAACGTATCTCGTCGTTATGTTAGTGATTTAAGGCTGAGTAATTTTATTTTAAGTTGAGTTCTATTCTGACTTTTTAAGCCGTAATGGAAACCTCAAACTAATTTTTATGCATACATTACCCGTTTTTTTTCAAAAACAAACGACATGTGATTTTATGAACAGAGAAACTTAAAAAACTATACAAAGTTAAACGAGAAATCACGAAAAAAGTTAGATGTAAGGAAGTGTATAGAAACTTGGTATATAAAAAGCTTTGTTCACACGCTTTTGAGTTCATAATTTAAGGATGAATTCATTCCAGAGTAGTTTTTTTTTATCATTTCTTATTGTTTTTTTTTTTCATAGAATAAGTAAAGTGTAATCACAGTTAAAAGATTTCAACTTAAAAAATAATTTAAAAAGGTTTCAAAACTGTCATTTCTTTCTTAAAATAATTAGTTTGAACTCAATTACCTAAAATTCATAACGGAGAAAATTTATTGAATTATGTAATCGTCAAAAAGCATTTCAGGTAAATAAGTGTACGCAAGCAGTCTATGCGAAACGATTGATGCTGAAACAGTTTATCATATTTTTTACAAATAGTTTAAAAATCCGTACTTATATGGTTTTCTTATGGTTTAAAAATTATTATAGGTTATTTTATACAAACAATAATTAAAGACTTGAAGGATTTATATTCAAATTGTTGAGTCGATTTATTTAGTGTCCATTCTTAACAGTAGTAGTCTAACTGCTAACGTCCACAATTGTTCACTTTTGTGATAAAAGCATGAAACTTTGCAGTTTTATTACTAACCACATAACTAACAATTTCTGATATGGACCCAAGCTGGATGAAGCTCTGGTGGCAAGATCTGCGCATGCCCTAAAAATGCCAACATGGAAACGAGGCTGAAAATCAAACTACCCTAAAAATAATTTTAGAGTAAAAAATTGAGCTTCGAATTGTATAGCTAGCTACATACGAAGTATTTTGCGTTAGAATATGCTTAAGGTGTGATCACGTGGCTTTAAAAATTGAAAAATGCATGCGTGGGTTGCCTGTGAGCGTTTTTCAAAAAAACCTATGTTAACTATTCAAAGCTCCAAAATCTTTCTGTCATTTTGATAAGAGAAAAGGACTTTTTTTTAATTGTTACTGAAAAGATCTAAATGTGAATTGGCTGAAACAGGTCATTTGGTAAAAAAGACTGATTTGAAATTTTAATACCAGTGAATGTAATAGTAGAGTGCTGAAGTTGCATGTTACTTAATTATAACCTTATTTACAATCTTATGAATCATGCTTGGGACAACTGTGGCATTAGTTTTTTTTTTCAGTTAGCTTTGGAACTCAGTCATATATGGTTTTTGTATAAAATGCAGATCAATAGATAAGTAAAAACTTTTTTCTGTTAGTTACAGTTGCCTCCACAGTTGCACAATCCTGTAGAAGCAAGATTGGCTTTCTGACATTTGCAGCGTCCCCAACAACCACTTTTACAACCACAACGAAGAAGCTCATAGCAAGAATCTTTTGCTTGCACGAGTGTCGTCCAGATAGGGGGAAAAGATAAGATAGAGGGAAAAATTTGCTTCTCGGAAGGCTCGAACGAGCTGAAGACAAAGAAGTTCTAGGTCTACTACAGTA
>JAOTRI020091946.1:8706-26143 GCA_028564885.2 Zoanthus sanctaehelenae
TCAGTCCCAGTAGTTATCAACACCCAACTTCTCCTTACATAACTCATATAATATATAACAACCTTTCAGTCCCAGTAGTTATCAACACCCAACTTCTCCTTACATAACTCATATAATATATAACAACCTTTCAGTCCCAGTATTTATCAACACCCATCTTCTCCTAACATAACACATACAAAAAAACATATGGCAATGAGAAACTGAGAGTTGATCAAGCAAAGCAAACTACAGAAGATTAACAGTAAAATTCTCTCAAACTGATTCAATACAAAGTATAGGAACAAGTTGGGAGAATTTAGCAATAAAACTGAGATTGAAAAGATTAACTGTGTGGATGATAGTCCAGGCTGTGATCATTATGATTTCTTTGGTGGATTTTGGAACTTTTGATTAGATTGTAGATTGCTAATGTCTTAATTCTTTTTTTTATCCTCCAGAACAATCGAACCTGTCCGGTATGCCGCAGTGAAGTGAACCCTTAAATTATAATGCAAATCAGATATAAACAGTTAGAAACTATAAAACCATTTTGAAGAGTTTCTTTTGGAATTAAATGATTAGTTTTCTAGTATTTTAAAGTTAAGTGTGAAGATTGGGACAAGTTAAAAGTTTACTCAGATCTTTAGTTTGCAAGCACGGATATTTTTTTTTCTTATTTAAACTAGGTTGTTCCTTCTTTACCTTATAGCCTGTTAGCCTGTTAGTTTTTCTATTAATGATTCTGTATTAACAAACGTATTTTGCTTGTAAGTTTGTTTTCTTCTTCTCAATGACCAGTTAAATGAAGGCTTCGTGCCAGTCAGCTAACAATCATTGAAATACGACCACCGCTTATAATTTAAATACTTTGGCACTTTGTCAAAAGATTTTTCATGTAGTAAATTTGTTGTTCTGAGCCAAATTGTTGAGAAAAGGTTTGTTCATATCTATTTATCTTGCAGTAGCTCAAATTTCTAAAAGATTCCGAGTTTTTTTAGAAATAGTTTCTGTGTTTCTACATTGTAGAATTCCCAACAATTTGAGCTTCGTGTGTTTGGCACGAACTTACGTATATTTTATACCATGTGAACACGTTGCTCTATGTGTTCGTGCACAATCTACAATATAATGTCCAGTTGAGTATAATGACTATTAGATTCCAACTAGAAAACGTAAACATTTTGTTTCGTATTTTGGTCACGATAGTCGACCGGCTACTAGTTTATGGAAGGAATAAAATAGTTCTTATGCTGTTAATGAAGAATATGTTGTTAATTGTAATTCGCAATTATTTCCTTCATTGATGAACTTTGTTGCAAATGTTAGGAGAAATAATTTATGGGAATATTATTATTATCACAGAATATATATATTATAAATGTTAATGTAGCTATTAGTTCTATCGTGTTATGAAATCAATAGATTAATGATAGTTGAAACTGATAAATGTAAATAAATCACCGCTGTGCCATCAATTGTGGAATTCTTTGTTTATGTAATTATTTTCTTGTAAATTTTGAAGTTGTAATAACGGAGCACGTAATTCTTTAAGCTAGTAAACTGTAGGTAAAAATTGATAATTGAAATTTAGAAATTGATGTTTCTTCTGAAATGGCTTAGTAGACAAATTACAGGATCAGTAAAACGAAAGAATTGAAAAAAAAACTAACATTTAAACATTATCCTATCTAGCATCTGTGTCCAGTTATTCAAACGCTGGTTAAGTTTAACCCTGGGTTAAGCGATAATTCAAACAAGAATTTCTCTTTAAAAAAGGGTAAACGGTTATTTATGAATAATTTGGATTTTGCTTGGACAAGTCTTTGTTAATCTCAAAATTACAGCTAAAATCTTTTCTTGTAAGATTGAAACGAAGATTATGGGTTAATTATTTAACCCCGGGTTTGTGCAAATCGGCTTTTTTAAAAACAACTTCACTTCGAACCTTTAAACGCGAAACCGCGCTATAAAAGGGTGGCCTGTGCCAGGCGATCGTCACTTTCAGTTGTCAGTCAACCACCGAACGGTTAAGAGCTCATCTCGTGTTCATCTCACCTTTCGCGCTCTCTCTTTCCCTCTCTTGCGGCTTTCTTATATTCAAATTCGTTTCTTATATTCTACAATGTATATATAAGAAATCACTTTTAAGAACATATATGTTCTTTCTGGGACTAGTGAGCCTGTTTGCTAGCTATGCCATGCTGATGACCCTAAAAAGACCTAAATAACTGTCCATGGCTGCTACCAATCACGCTCACTATATTTTATGATAGATTTAGGGCCTAAAGCCCACTACCAGCGTAGCAATGATGCCCTATAGCGTGGCTCCAATTTAGCTACTAGCACATTTGTGCTATTTGCACTTGATGTCAAGCTCTATCCTACTTGAAAAATACCTAGCGGTAAGCTAGTTTGAGCTGCGTCGGTGTTTCTAAAGAAACAATCTAGTAGTGAAAATGTAAATTCTACACCGTAAGAAAGAATACTTACTGACGTTTCGGACGTTAACCCTCCGTCGGAGTAAATTAAAAAAAGGGAAGAAAAAGAAAGAGGAAGGTCTAACATCCAAAACGTCAGTAAGTATCTCTTTTTTCCGGTGTAGAATTTACATTTTTATTGCTAAATTGTTTCTAGCCTTCTTGGCCTTAACGTCAGTTGCAGGCTCGAGCAGACTATGCACGTAACCCTTATCTCGGTTTTTGTCACCCTAGGCCTGTGTTTGATTTACTGATTGTTTCCACGCATCTCCGCTTTCTCTCTATACTCTGTTTTTAAATTGTAGTCATTCTCTTTTACAGTCTTGCAACATTTTTGTCTTTTTATTTAATGTCGATGTTTATGCTTAACATTTTTGACCCCAGTTTATGCGGTTAAGCGCTGAAAGCAAAGGTACATTTACATTTTTTTAATAAGAAGAAAATTAATATGAACATTGAGGCTGAAAATGCTCGAAAAATAAGAACAGTTTAAGAACAATCTGTGGCTGAAATTTATTTCAACAAACAAACAGACAGCGACGACAGTGTAAAGCTATTTCTTTTCAAAATTCAGGGTCTTTAGTACAGTCCTCCAGATATATACATCACTCTTAAATTTCATTTTCACACTTTTCGTGTGTAAACAGTAACAGTAACATGTATGAGTATAAAGAATGAACACTGCATGTACTGTATACATGTACTGATAAGCACAGGATCTTTGTTCATCACTATAATTATGATGCATGTGAATCGTTAGAGAACACAGAATTTTAAGATCAAAATAAGAACATTGGGCCTGAGCTAAATTTTACTGGTTCTTAATTAAAAAAAGAGTGTATATACATTTTTTACAGCTTTAGGCATGCAGCATTTGCTTTTTAATATATATTTGTAGTTTCCTAATCTTTGAGTCTGTTTAAATTTCTCGGTAAAATTCTTCCGATTGTCCAAATATGTGTGGGTGCAAGTGATGTTTGAAACTGATCAAAACATGGTATTCACATCATCGCTAGGAATCGTTCATAACACAGCAGTGCAGTAAAATCCCGGCCATTGGGAAGTAATTTCATTTTATCATGAGATAACGGGGAAATAGGGTGCGCAAAAAACGGAACATGGGAGATAGGGAGAGGGAGGGAAACAAACGCTTGCCCCCAAACCCCGTATTTTGAAAAACACAGCTGATTTGACACGTTTCAAATTAAATGTCAAAAGTAACCAAAAAAAATTAAAAATTCAGCAGAAACAAATATTTCAGTTAGGTGAAAAGTTATTTGTCAAAACTCTCAATTTGCAAAACGAACTGGATTTTTATGTTTTTCAATAGCTGCAAATGCAAGTACAAAATGTAGACAAGTTAAACTGAACAAATGCCAATCAGTTTGGAAGGGTTGCCACAGATCTCAACTTTTTTTCCATCGGAGAGAACGGACAGTTTTGTGAGAGTTTTACAAATAGACGCGAAAAGTTCAACACTGTAGAGAAAATAATTTTTCGACTGACTTTTCAGACTGCATTTACTCTGACAAAAGACTTCAATCCAAAACGTTTTAACTAGACACTACGGTGTAGAACTGGGTCCAAGCCGATAAGCACTAACCCAGCGTTAAATGTTTAACTCATGATCAGGTGGACGTGGTTGGCGCAGTTGATAAGATCTCTGCTTTCCAACCACAAGGTCCCGAGTTCGACCCCGGCACTTTGCCGAAATTCGAATATTTGTGTGACTTTCTTTTCCGCTTTCCCGTCCTTCCGGGGTAGGTAAATGAGTCAAAGACTCTCATCCGCTTAACACTACAGAAACCGGAGATTAGCGCCGGCTCCATGGGCCACTGGGCTCTGATAAGGATTTAGCTAAATGTTTAACTCACGATGTTGTTTCCAATCTTACAAGGAAATATTTTAGCTGTAATTCTGGGATTAAAAAGACTTTTCCTTAAAAAATTCAAACTGTGTTCATTAATAACAGTTTACCTTTTCTTAACGAAGAAATTCCTACTTAAATTTTCACTTAACCCGGGGTTAAACTAAGCCTGCCTTTGAAGAACTGGGCCCTGAACTGTTTATAAAACTTTCTGTAAAAACAACAACAACAGCATTCCATAAATTGATGAATGTTGAGACAGTTCTTGCTGTAGCGTGCAAAAAAGAGGAACTGTCGGAAAAAGAGGTAGTAGTGGTAAAAAGAGGAAATGAACGGAAGTGAGAAAAAAAGGGCGGGAAATAACCGAGATAACAAGAAAGAGCACTAAAACTACAGCAGGGTTTGATCAATAAACATAAAATATAATAGTGAACATTTGTGTGCTGAAATGACTCTTAATGCTAGAACTGACTGAAACAATATCACGACATCAAATTTAGACAACTTTTAACCTTTCATTAGACAAGTCAAGTCAACCAATTTTGTATAAAACCACACAAGAATAATAATTAATACAAATTAGTGTTTTAAAAACAAGAAAAAATCAAGAGATTGTGGACAGAAACTAATTTTTCAATTTTAGATTCATTTTGCAGAGTTTGGGATACCTAAATAGTTCATAGAACTAACTGAAAAGATGACCCGAACAATGAGTAGAAGGAACATAGACATTCTATGTGGCATTAAAAGTGACTCAACATACAATGTAAGCAGTTAAAGCCATTTTGCTATCAAAAAACGCTACATTTCTGCAGATCAATAATACAGCTGAACTTCGACTTTCCGGATGTTTTTATTATCCGGACTATTTCGTATAGTCCCAAAGAGTTTGAAGATTTGACTGCATAGTTCCATTTGCTGTTGTTTCTCTGACAGATTTGTAAGTATTTGTTTTAAGGTATCTCGAATGGGCAAATGTATAGGGTAGCTACAAACAATAAATTACTAAAGTTATGAACTATAACGATTCTTTATCTCTTAATCTTTAATTTAAATAATTGCCGATAGCAAGCTAATCCGGCAATGGGCGGTCAGGGTTTACACGCAGAGAGAACGGATCGAGAACATTTTAAAATCAAGGGTCCAGAGCATGGATTGAGATCAAAGCAAAGCTACCTGATCACTTTATAAAAAGCCATAGTAAGGCGGAAGTAAAACGCAAGTAACAAAAAAGTAGCTCCCAGGCTCCGCTCTAAAAGGGCGGTTTGACCGACTGTACCTTGACACTATCATGTAGACAATAGAGCCCAATAATCTAATAGAGACCTTTAGGGCCGAGTACGAGATCAAGTACGAGTATGAGATTTTAAGTGTGCGCGCTTTAACCAGCACACTTGTCGAGATCTCAGTGACGGATCCATGGCGTTCAACCCCTCCCGACCGCCAGTGCCAACCACAGACAACAGCACTAATATATAAAAATGTCTTGAACTCTTCAATTCTGAATCTTGCGTATAAAGAAGAGAGGATGGCATTTTCTTGTTTTATCATCCGTAAGATTTTTCTAGTGTTATTGGCAAGGCGTAATTCAGGTCCACGAGATCTTGGTTCACGGCAACCAGCGGCGGTTTACTGCTGTTTTAGGATTGAGTACTGTAAACTAGAACTTGAACCCTTTTCACCTGATAGTTTTTGATAGCCCTTCCGGTTTGTTCTTGACCTGGAGTATGGGAACCGGAAGTGCAATCACAAGCACACCAACAAGACAACAAAAACTTCCAATGAGTTTACCTATTATAGTCTTTGGAACCACGTCTCCATACCTGGAATAGGTAAAGGTCTGGGGTAAGGTATTAATTTGGAACATTTATGATTCTACCCCAGTGGGGTAGCGTAGAGTTTTGAGCTTAAGGCAGCATACCGACCTCCCAACTATCTATATTTATCTATAGCAGGAGCCCACAAGTAGGAGCGAGCAACTTCAAGGTTCTAGTGTCACGGCGTTTTCACGAAACCGACTTATTTTTAAGAATATATAAAGTTATACTTCACAGTCAAAGAAAGCGTGAAAGCCGCTTTCTCAGTGATTGTGACAAAACTCTCAGGTCACATTGACCACTCATAGAGTGGTCAAGTGATTTGCTTTCACGCTTTCTTTGACTCTGAAATCTAACTCTATATATTCTTAATTATGATAACAGAGTTCAGTAGCAATATTTATTATGACCGAATTATTGCGAATTCAAAACAATCACATGAGTCCAAACTTGATTAATAACTGGTAATTTATATGAATTGTCTAATATCTCCGGGACTGAAACTTCTCACTGAAACTTCCTGCTAAAAGCGATCTAAAACTAAACCAGTTCGTGAAAACGCCTTCTATTATGGGGATTACTCGCTCCTACATATGGGCTTCTGCCTTAATCTATATGTGTGGTCTATCTATCTATCTATCTATCTATCTATCTATCTATCTATCTATCTATCCATCTATCTATTTATCTTTATTACCTCTATTTATCTTTATATCTTTAATCTATTTATTAATCTATAATCTATCTTTTTATCTATATACGTTTTCGATTGAAATTTCTTAGATTTTAGAGTGGTCAATGACAAATAGGTGCAGAAATTTATAAAACGCATAATGTAGCGATTGCGAAAAGCAAATATTTTCCAAACCAAAAGGAATTGAAAGGCCGCTTATAGCTTATGAAGATGCGCGATCTCTAGGCTATGCAACCAATTGGATCCCATAATTAAAAGCAGAACCATTTTGATAAAACAACAAACCCTTACTCACCCGACAGTTGTACTGGTAACGACTGCGTACCACATTCCATCCGGTATGCTGGCAAAGATATCTGTGTCGGCTACCTCAGCAAAATAGATGACACTAGCGCATAGTATCACTACAATAACATAGATAAACAGGATAAAACCAAGTTCTGTTGATGAGTTTTTGATTGATTCAGTTAGCTGTTGAAGGCGCTTCGAATGACGCATCACCTTAAAAATCCGAAAAATTCGCAAAATCCTCAGGACAACCAATGCGTCAATCTCCAGACCAGCCAAGCTTGATACCTGTTCTAACAGCAAGCTGGTGTAATAGGGCAATATGGCCAGTAAGTCGATGATACTCATGTAACTAATAAGGAATCTCCATCGGTTGGGACATACAAAGAATCTAGTTACGTATTCAGCAGTAAAGAAAGCAACGCAGAAACTATCGACAAGAAAATATCTTCTTGTATTTTGCTCCTTGCAAACATTCAAAGAAGACGAACAAGGAACCGTCTCGGTAATATTTGCGACAATGCTTGTTAGAATCACAAAAACGTTAAAGATATAAAAAATGTTAGATAAAACACAAACTTCTGGGTTTTCTAGAAAAAACCAAATTTTCTCACGACTGCTTTTTGTTGCTGGAAATTGTTTTTCAACAAAAGGAACCGTAGAAGCTGTTTTTTCTTCTTTAATAAAGCGTAGATTTCGGAGGCCAGGCTCGTATACATCTGCCCAACAGCAGTCGCACATATACGTTTCCGCAATACTAAAGAACTTGATCTCGTCCATTAACAACTGCGGACATTCGTCCCTTGGTAAATGAAGCTTACCTGTGTGATAAAAGCTACATATATGACGGAAGCTTTCTGGGTCTCGATCAAAGAAATACTCCCCTTCGTCTTTGTCGTAATAAAAATCTTTTCTGTTGCTTCCAAGCAGCGTTTCTGGATAATAAGAAAGAAAATACAACTGAATGGTATATCTCTTGCCACTTATATTAAGTGTGATGCAGTCGTTGTTATTACGCAAGGGGATTTGTTCTTGCCGGAAGCGATGGAGAACCAACTTGGTGCTTTCCCCGCTGTGAGTGATACTTTTTTTCTTTGATAAGAAACCCGACGGAATAAAACTTCCTTTAAAACTTTTTCTAAAGTCAGTCCAATTCAGTGATGATAAGATGGAGTTTGTGCTGCAGTTGCGAGCTCTAGTACTATCTGATGACGATATCTGTTTGTTTGTCAGCTTTGAATAATCCGAAAAGGACGCGAAGTTTGTGCGAGTAGACAAACAGAATCGGTTGTTTGATGACACAAACGACTCTTTACCTCGTGCATGCCAACAATTTGAACGGATTAGTGTGGCGGGACAAGACTCTGCTAATAATCTGTTCTGTTCGTCAGAGTCGCACTCTAACACAAAATCTCTTTGTACAAGCATTTGCTTCCTATATACTGACCACCTTTTGGTTTCTAGTAAAGGTTCTTCATGATATATTTGGTCTGTTGCATCGTCCATACTTAAAACACGAACGTGATTACATGTACAGATCAGACAAGATTCCTAACGGCAAAAGGTTCTAAAGTTTTAACACGGTTCCATTGTAGAAATCTCAATAAAGTATTTCTTAGCGTGCTTTTAACACGTCTTGAATATCTCTATAACGAAGTAACAGTAGTATGTTCTTACTGTCAAAACATAATGCGAGAACATCTTAAGATATTCGATGACAAGGAGCAGGTGATCTTTACTGTTATCGTGTCATATCGTATGTCCTAAATTCCCTCTTCATCTTTTCACGCCGTGGCAATTTATAGTATAAAGCGAGTTTAGCCTATATACTCTAAGATATGGTAGGCTAGCGCTATTTGACAATCCCAGCATTTAAAACAAAATAAACGTAAGAAAAATCCTCTTTTAGTTTTGTATTCTTTCTCTAAACTTACCAAATAAATTAATGGTAACTATTTTGTTATTTGTGTTACTACATATATGTATAATGTAAATATAGTTCAAACCACTGACAGTTTTCTGCCAATAATATAACATTTTTACAGAACATTTGTTGTATATATGAAGCCTAATAGGTACTTAACGGTAATTGTGTTGCACCGCGTACTATTCAACAAACAAACTGCATCATTAGCGAAGCTAAATAGACTGTCAAGATTATACTATAAAGATCTTTAGTAAATCAACAGGGATAAAAACAAACTCGACTTAATTTAAAAATAAAAACCTAAAGTGTTAAGACAATTTCCTATTCTCAAAGTTAAATATTCTAACATCTTTTTAAAAACAAACGTTTTTTGAAGTTAGAGTGATAAATTATTAATAGTCTTTGAATGCAAACTTGTTATCAAAATGATAGAATAGATTATAAAATCCATAAGCTTAAGAAAAGAAAATATTTTTAAATAAAAGTTTAAATTCAGTATTAATCTCCAGACTCAAGACTTTTTACTATATTCGGCGGCTACACTCAGTCAGTACCTGTGACACAAATTTTAGTAAAATAAAAAAAAAGCTTTACAAAACAAAAATCTGTTTTCTGTTGCTGCAAAATTGAAAAGAATATTTGCAATCTTATTATTTTAAGTTGGAATAGTTTTTTAGATTAACAAAAATTACACTTTTTACAACAAATCAACATTTTGTGAGTGTCTAATTAAGGACATATGTGAATGGATCACTTCGCTCACCTGGGCTTGCTCAAGAAAAAAATATCTGCCTCTACTGATTTACACACTTTTTCTGATAAAATTTTTTTTTAAAAAATCATGTTAAGAACAAGCTGGGGCTGAGGAAAGGTGAAGAACATTTATCTAAGATGAAATAATTTATACAGTGCTATTGAAAAATTTTAATTGGACTTCTTGATTAAAGTTTGCAGACAACAATTTTACACCACAGGTTTTTCATTCACCAAATTGCAAATCTAAGGTACAGTTCTATATCTTTAGGCAAACTTTCGTACCAGTACCGTATTTTAAAAATTGATACTGTACAAAGTTTAATATCTCTTATAAATATCCCGAAATCAACTCTGTAAATAGACTCCGCCATCTTGTATCTTCAAAACTCTAACACGAAGAGAATGACTGGTAGCATTACATTGTTTTTGTGAGAGAGACTGGACACTAAATCTCTCAGCTTTTATGCTTGTGAAAGATTAAACTACAAGATCTAAAATGATGAAAATGGTTGTAAAATAGATAAATTCCATTTATATCAATTTGTAATAATTCTAACGATTGTTTATAAATAGCCATCTCTTGTTACTCAAACGGTTGATTACATGCAGTTACAATAGTCATCAACCAAAAGATCGTAATGATAGCAATAACGATAAATATTGAAAAAAAACCCGGACAACTGTTTTTAAAGACAGGTTTTGGCAAGCTTATGCCATCATCATATTTTGTATTTATACTAGTAACACGTATTACTTTTCATTAAACTGATGATGGCATGCCAAATAGTTAGTTATTAGGTTTAATGAAAGTTATACAACCTTCACCTTATGTAGTCCTTAAAGTTAGTTGGCATTCTCGTTTCTCTACTGCGTCGAGATCCCTGGTTTGAGTCTGCTGCTGGTTTTGGCTGGGTATCCTTAGTTACTGGGTTGAAGTTCCTGGTTTGAGTCTGCTGCTGGTTTTGGCTGGGTATCCTTAGTTACTGGGTTGAAGTCCCTGGTTTGAGTCTGCTGCTGGTTTTGTCTGGGTGTTCTTAGTTACTGGGTTGAAGTCCCTGGTTTGAGTGTGCTGCTGGTTTTGTCTGGGTCTTCTTAGTTACTGGGTTGAAGTCCCTGGTTTGAGTCTGCTGCTGGTATTAGCTGGGTCTCCTTAGTTACTGGGTTGAAGTCCCTGGTTTGAGTCTGCTGCTGGTTTTATTTGGGTCTCCTTAGTTACTGGGTTGAAGTCCCTGGTTTGAGTTTGCTGCTGGTTTTGGCTGGGTCTCCTTAGTTACCCGGTCGAGATTCCTAGTTTGAGTCTGCCGCTGGTTTTGTCTGTGTCTCCTTAGTTACTGGGTCGAGATATCTAGTTTGGGTCTGCTGCTGGTTTTTTCTGGGTGTCCGTAGTTACTGGGTCGAGATCCCTTTTTTGAGTATGCTGCTGGCTTCGTCTGGTTACATATGTTAGCTCTGTAATTTTTCTAGTAGGTTCAACAGTTGTGGCTTCTCCAATTAGGTTTAGTTGGGTTTGGCTTGGCAATATTAGATTCCGTAGGAGCTCATCTTTAGGATCTGTGTGTACAGTTTGAAAGTCGTCGGTAATGTTGATTATTTTGTTCATTAGTCAGAATTGGCTGGCGTCGTTGCGGGGTGCGGTGTTGAACGATAAGCACCAAGTATGTCCTGTATTGCGTTTTGTATTTCGAGCTTGTCTTTCCTTTGGAGGGTGGTTATCTGTTCTGTTTTGTTTAGTATTTGCATAAATCTTTCAGCCTCGCCGCTTGCTCTCGGATGATTCGGTATTACATTGTAGTGTTGAAATCCCTCTTTGCTGCAAGTTCCTGAAATTCGTTTGAGTTGAAATG
Source organism: Zoanthus sanctaehelenae (assembly GCA_028564885.2). Classification (NCBI taxonomy): domain Eukaryota; kingdom Metazoa; phylum Cnidaria; class Anthozoa; order Zoantharia; family Zoanthidae; genus Zoanthus; species Zoanthus sanctaehelenae. The sequence continues at coordinate 20,359 of JAOTRI020091946.1, forward strand.
AGGACCATTGTCGCCCTCCAATCTTTTTGGGGTATCGTAGGTAACAGTCATGTTTAAATCTCTCCTTGTTGACTTTAAAGTTAGTTGATGCAACAGTTTCTACTTCTCTTATCTATGATCACAAGGTTGTAGTGACCGTCTTGGCAAGGGCCGGCATGGTCAACGGATACTGTGTCCAACGGTTAGCTCGGTATTTCTGATGATTTGATAAGCTCCTCTTTGTTGTCAGGTGTAGCTACTTGGTATTTGTTTTGGTTGATTCCATTGTCCATCATGCTGTTTGTTAGAGCAAACCAGTATTTTCACGCAGTTTTCGTTAGATCCGTTATTTAAGCACAAATTGATACTATAGAGTCGGGTTTTCGTATTAACACAATCACTCTGTTTTTACAACATACATTACAGGTCTTACAGTAAAACTACATTCACGTGATCTCCTCATGTATGAATAACTAATCACGCCCGGGATATTACAGCATTTGTTTGGTCTTAGTTTTACCCAAGTATCCCATTCTGTGTCCTATTTATACAGTTTTCTTCTGCAGGTTTTCTGGGACTACAATTCTGTTCTTTCTGAAGATAAGTCCCTCAGCGATTGATAATTCACTTTTCACATGTAGGTATGATTCCATGTCATTATCTCGGCGCTGTAATTACCAGTCTCCTTTATTGATCCTCTCAGCTAGCTTCTGCATCACAGAGTCTCTCAGGGTTTCCTGTCTTACTCTGTCAATAACAACTACACGATCAGTTTTCATTGCCCATCTCATTACTTTCTCCTGCTTCCGGTAAGGGGTGTCTGGAAAGAAAATGGAGTGGGTCTTTCTTATCTTTCCCTGGCTCGTACACTAGCTCGTAGTCAATGTCTTGCATCTCCATTATCGATTTCTCGATTCTCGGTAGCATTTTTATCTTCGCTTTTTTGAAGAGTGGTAGAAGTGGTTTATGTGCTGTTACTATCTTGGGCCTGGGTCTGGTAAATTTCAAGCTAATTTCTTTATTTCATGACCGCCATAAATTTTAAGAGCACTAACATTGTCTTTTATGTCGCTTATTTCGAAATACAATGTATCCTTTTCAAAGTCTTCAATCCATTCTTCCCAACCTGTAGCTATGTAAAGAGTTATGATGCTGAAAAATTATCAATTTCAAGTATAGAAGGATTCGGACAGCTCGTGAAATTTAGTAAAACAATTATTCTCTTTCCTTTTATTGAATATGACATGATTATAGCCAAAACGGCGCTACGCACTTCCTTGACTATTTTCCATCTCATATCCAACGCGCGCTCTTGGAAAAATTGTTAAATATATGAGCAGCTTAGCACTTAATTACTGCAATTAATTTCAGATATAGTAATCAGTTTCTATCTTCTGTTCATTTTAAAACATTTATTTATTTTTCAAATTACATGGATAAACATCAACAGAAAAACGGAAGACTGGAAAAGGGGCTAGGCCGTTGCATAGATGGCCCCGTTGCATATACATAAACGGTGGCACTAAGACATATAGAGTTTATCTTCGATTGGTAAAAATATTTCACCAGTGAGTGCAACGAACATAGATATGAGTGTTTCAAAAAAAAATAAAAGCTATACGAAAACGGCAGGAAAAAAATAACGTCAACGATATCTTCACCGCCACCTGGTTAGCCCAGTTGGTAAGGTGCCAGTCTGCTGTGTGGGAGGTCTCGGGTTCGCTTCCCGGCCGCACCAACATTCAGGATCTTAGAATAATTGAGGAGAAAGTGCTGCCTTTGCTCCAACACCTGCAAATGGTTAGACTTTCGCGTCTTCTCGGATAAGGACGTTAAACCGTAGGCCCAAAAGTAAGATCCTTGTAGGGGACCTAGAGTCCTATTATCTCTACTCCTTGGAACCTCATCAAATTCCTAAATGTTCATAAGATTGTAAGATTGAAGAAATGAAAAAACACAACCACGCACATTATTGCCTGCCAAACTTTATGTCAATCTTGAATTTTTTTCGTTTTGGCACAGTTTAAATATTCGTCTTTCAATCTTTCATAATGGCGTTGAAATTACCCAGAAGTCAAGCTATCATGTACAAGAGGCCTTGCAAGATGTTTTGACAATCATCATTGGGGCATATTTTAATTTTGTTTTTGTCGTTGCTATTAAAACAGACAAATCATAACCATTTTTAAGTTTCTTAACTTCAAACTTGAGACAAAATAAATTAACTGAGTTTTTTGCTGTTTGATATCTATCTAGGTAGAAAAAGGTTTACTAACAAAGGAAATGAGATTTACAACAAAGTTTGACTTTTATCTAATTATGATGATGATGATAATAATAAGTCTTTCTAGCAGGCCAAAGGCCTACTAATTGGGGACACCATCTAAACCACTCTAAGGTGGACGGAGAGCTTTCACATTACGTCACACAAACACACACACGCCTACGGTTTAACATCCTTATAAGACGTGGAAGTCTAACCACATGCAGATGTTAGAGCAAACGTAGCACTTTCTCCTCAATTATTTTAAGACCCTGAGTGTTGGTCCGGTGGGGAATCGAACCCGAGCCTCCCGCACGATAAACTGGCACCTTACCAATTAGGCTAACCAGACGGTGGTTATGTCCCATTGTTATTTTTATCGACTTATGGCAACTGATCTGAGCAGTGAAGCCCACGTAATTTTACCACCCATTATTTTGTTCCACTCATTCCTGCCCTTTAAACAACCCACTTTTTCTGGACTCAATCCCATGTTTTCCAATACCATCCTTTCTTGCTGGATAAATCATCACCACCACTTTTTACGTTGACAATTTTATTAAAGGATGAACATTTTAGCTTGTTTAAGCATTTGTTTATATTCTATTACATAAAGTTTTTTATGTGTATGTTCCACAATAGGTCTTTTAGTAAACATCTAGTAACATTTGCACTGTAGTCATGTCAAAGATAAAGTTGTATTGCACCAACCAAGAAAAAGAAAAAAATCTTTACAAATATAATTATATAATACACATATAATAGGCCCAATATAAAAATGGCGGCGGTGTTAATGTTTCTTTAGTCTACATTTAAATTAACCCTAGTAGCCTTGTTTTTGAGTAGTTAAATTTTCAAAACAATATCCTACGACGAACGAGGCTAGTAGAACTAATTTGAATGTAGACTAAAACCCCCAAAAATTAATGTGTCCAACAATAAGTTTCATTTTCTTTCTGTAAAAACTTCAAAAACAAAACGGTCGCCAACTGTACCACTAAAAAAACTGTTAATCTAGATTTTGTTTTATTAAAACTTCAACCCCATTCACAAGATGTTTATCTCCATAATTTTTCATTTGTATATTCTACGACTGTTAGGCCCTGTAGTGTTTATCTAGTAGGACATTTGTACTGTGGTCATGTTAAAGATAAAGTTGTATTACACCAGCAAAACAGAATTAATATTCATTATTTACATTAATTATTAGAGATTCATTCAATTGCACATTGAATTCTTTATATGACTATGATAATGTTTACTACAAAGCGTTTCAAATTTCTGGAATAACAATAAATAATACCATAATTGTGGCTATCTGTTTACAATCAAAATTCTATTTTTATAACGATTAAGTTATTGTTTACAATTTTTTCAAACTTACGTTTCTTTTAATTTAACTTGAAGAAAATTTGGTCGAATTTCAGGTGCCTCATCTGTAAAGGTTGGGAAAAAAAATTCAGTTAGTTTCCAGTGATATCAAACAACAACTGTTGTGCAAGAACTTAAAAGGCAAGAATTAGAAGAAAGATTGATTTTAGTATAAAATTATGGTAAAGGCATATATTATCTATGAGAATAAACCTACTAACGGTCTAACACGCATCCTGCATTCTGACTGGCTACTCTATTACAGGCCTATTTATGATAGCCTACTAGTAGAGAAAAGATGACGGATCAAAATAGCAATGAGCCCCATTTCCTATAAGAGAGCCTACTTGTAAAGAAAAGACTGCCAATCAAAACATCAACCGTCCCTTTTAGAAACTGGCACACATGTCCTAATGAGGCTAGCTAGCTATTAAAATCTTTTGAGGCTAGTGGCCCATGGAGCCGGAGCTTATTTCCAGTTTTTATAGTTTTAAACGGATGAGAGTCTTTGACTCCCCCTGGATGGGACACTAATCCATCACAGTTAGCTCGAAGCAAATGCTGGTACTTATCTCCCTACCCCGGGAGGGTAGAAAGCTGAGTATGCTCAGGCGGAAAAGAAGGCCACACAAATATTTAAATCTCGGCAAAGTACCGACTACCGGGATCGAACTGGGGACCATGTGGTTGGAAAGCAGAGATCTTACCAACTGCGCTAACCACGTCCATCCGTCCTAATGAAGGAGAAAATGTAAACAAAGATTCGCCAAGCCATAGAGTCCATACTTTCACCATTCATAAACGTCTAAGGTTACATAGGACACACTGATAGAATGCGGACAAGTGCTATATTATAAACTTTCGGAAGCAAAAGAAAAAAATTCCTGTCAACCATCATGGTTCTTGTTCTCACTCTTACGTGCCTAATAATCGGAGAAAGAGATTATCTTAAACTTTTCGTTTTTTTTCCGACCTTTTTCCGGAGCTTATTAGCAGCCTCTCGTTTATTATTTAAGAAATCATTCATGCATAGCATGTGTCTATCGTGTTATAGATGCACTTGGGAAGTTGGGAGAGCACGAGAGAAGCGTTTGAGCAGCACGAGGTAAAGCCGAAGTCTTTTCGTTTTACTTCATTAACGTAATTGAGAAATTCCATAAGTATTTGTCTAATATGTCGTCTTCCATGACAAAAAGAAAATTGAAAGTTAAAATAGATGGAATTTATGTCGAAAAATATAGCGTACAGTAACTTCCCAGATGCGAGAAATAGCAACTTTATGAGTTTATCGAGTTAGACGCACGCTCACGTCTTACAAAAAGCGCTCTGCCACAAAAATGGAAAAGCAACAGAAATCTGCAGTGTTGGTATATCCTCGAAACTGCGCTCTTAATCAACAAATACGATTTCTTCTCATATTTAAATTGAAAATGCTCTTCTAATATGATTGCCAAACTGAAGTATTTCGGGTCATTGTCACATTGAACCTGACCAGCTTGGTCCAGCATTTCATTCCCAGCTTGGATGATCTTTTGCGGTCAATTCTGAAACGTTTCTCTCATTTTCATGATAGAATTTACTACCTGTTTATTAGGCACACGGTAGTAGTGAAATATCTTTTTTGCATAATCGTAGGAACAGTAACACAGAATAGTGATCACAAGATAATAGTTTGGGGAAAACAAGAGCACAGCTATAATATTTCATAGTTTTTTAATTCATTTGATGAATCAGAAGATAAACGGGTTGGTTACCTCTCTCTTTTCGTACTTCTGAGAGCCCAGCTACATTTTCATGACCTTGGAGACCAAAATATAATTGTTTGAACGATCACACACAGTTATTTACCTTCAATTCAATTCAATTCAAGTTTATTTCAAAGAAGTATAAATTACAATATGTTTCATAATTCCAGTGACCTGCATATAGTAAAAACTAATCAAAGGCAGGCCACTGGAATACAAATAAATTTAACATTTGCTCAAATAAGTAATAAGTCTCTCCAATTTTATATAATAAGATAATGTATAATTATAGAAAATATAGATGGAAAAATTATTAATAGAAGAAGTCAGATTATTGTTAAGATATTTTATGTTTAATGGATAAGGTTGGCAGCGATTTATTCAAGTACTTTCAACTAATTTACAGTAATCTGGAAATAACTGTATA
>JAOTRI020091947.1:0-15494 GCA_028564885.2 Zoanthus sanctaehelenae
ACCTTCTAGTCGAGGAATATCTCCTGTGCCATTAAATCCTAGTAACATTGAAGTAAGTACATGGCTATTGGTGGCAGTAACACTTTGTACAATGAATTGCAAGAGTGTTCTATATCAAATGCTAGAGCTTGATAAGATGAAATGTAACTGTTAAGATTCAATAAAATTCACTCTTACTCGAGTTTCTCCGCTTTGACTTTTTGTCAGAGATTTGACAATGTTTAAGTCAGGTTGGCATAGTGATCATCAGTCGTGCCTCCTACCTCTACGACCCGTGTTCGATTCCTGGGCTCCGCATGTGGGCTGAGATTTGTCGATCTCATCTGACTTCAAGAGTTTTTCTCCAGGTACTCCAGTTTTCCTCCCTCTGCAAAATCGACTTTCACGCCAAGATCTGAGCCGTCGAGCGATTAAACATTAGACTCTGGCTATGAAAAATGGGCAACCACTTCCTTCGCGATTGACGTTAAATAAAGTATTTATTATTTATTTATTTATTTATTACTTTACTAAAGGTCTAACTGTGGTAGTTTACTAGTAGAGAAAAAATAGCGGATCTAATATTAATGTGCACCATCTGATGTTGACAAAGGCAGCACCTTCTCCTGAATTATTTTTAAGACCCTGGGTGTTGGTCCGACTGGGAATCGAACCCGAGCCTCCCGCACTATAGACTTGCACCTTACCAACTGCACTAACCATTAAGTACATATTGCGATATTGGTTACATTGTATAATTTATTCTTTTTTTTGTAAACCTTAGTATTCAGAGGAAGTTCTTGAAGGAAGAGAAGCGCGTTTCCATTCCATCGAAAAGGTACAAGTCTTCCCGTTATCAACTATTTGCTTTATAAGCTTTTTTGTTATTTACATTTCAAACGCATCAAACTCTTCGATTCTTAAGTATCCGTAGAACATAAGTTGTAGTAGCAAACTTAAAGCACAAATATTGGCACTAAAAACCTTTTTGGTATCTTGAAGTTTTTTTCTGACACAATTTTCTTAGTCTTTATTTCAAGTCGAAGTAATAGTGGCTTGCTGTGATTAAAATGAAACAAATTACCTAAAACCACATTTGTAGCGGGTATTATACCATTAACAGGTGAATATATAATTTACCTTAAAAATTTAAATATATACCATAAATAAGAGTCTGAGCGTTAACTAAAGCCACATATTTTCTATCTTAAATAAAGTCTAAATTACTTTTTCTTACTGCATTTGTATGTAGATTTGCGATCTTAGGATGTCCCTGGAGGAACGGGAAGGGAAGATTTTAGTCAAATCAGTCGAAGAAGGTGGAAGTATTGCTGAACACGGTAACATTTTATTTTAATACTTGAGAACGTGTAGGTAAAATATGAGATTAGAATACTATCTCTGAGCATTCATCGACTAGTATTTAGATAGGGACTTGACAATGGGGACGCGGACAACGACATCTGGTTAGCCTAGTTGCTAAGGCACCTGTCTGCTGTGCGGGAGGCTTGGGTTTCATTCGTGGCCAGACCAACACTCAGAGTCTTAAGGTTAATGAGGAGAATGTGCTGTCTTTGTTAACATCAACAAATGGTTAGACCTTCGTGTCTTCTCAGATAAGGATGTTAAACCGTAGGTCCAGTCTTCCAAATTTCTATCGGGGAACCTAAAAGAACCCACACACGTCTATCGTAAAGAGTAGGTTAGTGATCCCGATGTTGTGTGGTCTGTCTCTTCTAATCTACTGAGAGCTAGAATGTACTAATCTACTGTAATGTTTCCAATACAAGTACACGGTAAAGAGCTAACCCGATCTCTTATCCAGCACCCCACGTTTTTCTTAACCGTCGGAGTGGTTGTGCAAACATTAAATTTCGGCAGAGCCTGGGTTCAAACCTGTAATCATCTGTTCTCTCTCTTGAGGCATCTTTTTCTTGTTAGAAAAAACAATGCTCTCTTTCATCCTTTCCTTTTCTTTTTTTGTAGTTGTATATGTGTGTTTAATTGTCTGTAAATAGTGTAATTATTTACTGCTCCTCTCCTATTAACCCTGAGATTTGCGATCAGTTTTATAGATCTTGTAGTAATAATTTATTAAATACTAATATGAAAAAATGGCTGAAAGTCTTGGGAGGCAGTGAGATCCTTGGCTAAGGATAGGGGCAAGTGGCAGAGGAGTAGTGCGGCCAAGAGGATGGGCGAGGTGATGAGTAATATGTAAAAAATAAAGTTCAAAGTTCAAGATTAAAAAGTTCAAAGATCTTACCAGTTAACCAATTGGTTACAAGCATTACAACACTATTTAACCCTTTCACTCCCAATCATCTATCAACACTCAACTTCTCCTTACATAACAAATACAAAATGAGACATTTGATAATAAGAAATTAAGAATTGATCAAACAAGGCAAACTACTGAAGACTGAAGGTGAAATTCTCTCAAACTTGTTCAGTGAAAAGTACGGGCTCAAGTTGGGAGAATTTAATAATTCAACTGGGACTGAAAGGGTTAACAACAGCTCAGCAAAAAATTTACAGGTTTAAATGTTAGTGTAGTTATTATTTTATTATTTATGCGGCAGGCGGGATACACGCGGGTGATCAATTGTTGAACGTGGAGGGAACGAGTCTTTTGGGAGTAACACTTGAGGAAGCTGAACAAGAACTTAAAAAAGCAATGGACCGCAGATCGGTGAGTATTGTCGTTAAAAAAGATCATCATCAACGTTGACCATTAATATAGTTGATTGTCATCATCATCATTGTTATTGATCCTTATCGTTACTGGTCGTCATCATCGTTATCAATGATCGTCATCATCGTCATCGATGATCGTCATCATCATCATCAATGATCGTCATCATCGTCATCAATGATCGTCATCATCATCTTCAATGATCGTCATCAATGATCCTTATCAGTGATCGTCACCATCGTCATCATTGCTCATTATTGTTGGTCGTCATCGTCATCATTTCTCATCATTGTTTATCGTAATCATCGTCACTGATCGTCATCATCATTAGACCGTCGGACATCATTAATCGTTGACATCAATGGTCGTCGTCATCACCATCATCTTCATCATTTTCATCACTGAGTTTGTCATCATCTTTAACTATCATCAACATTAATTATCAACATCATTACCATATCGTCATCTTTTTTTCATTTTTCAGAGTTATCATTGAAACCATTGTCAGATGACAATATGTTGTATGTGTTGTCCGTTTAGTAAACGTTTTCTTTTATTTCTTGAAGGAAACGATTGATGTTGTGATTGCTGTGTCTGGCGACGATACAACAGGAAATAAATATAAACCAAGCTGTACATCTACGTATCAATCGGGTCCTCTGTCAGACGATGTGTAAGTATGGCATTGTTATTCATTTTTACTTGATTTCTCTTTCCCATATTACTACTGATAATAATAGTAGTAATAATGATAATGACTGTGTGGTAGTCACCCTAGGATAGACACATTGGAGCGTATCCATGGGAGGATTCCACCAGGGTATCCGAACCCAATCCCCCAACCCCTCCCTTCCCTATTTTAGGGATTTTACTCCAACAATTGTTCATTTTGTTCTATGCTTGCCATACGAAAAACGAATAGTAATTGGATAATCAGTTTGTTCTATGCTTGACATACGAAAAACTAATAGTAATTGGGTAATCAGTTTGTTCTATGCTTGCCATACGAAAAACGAATAGTAATTGGGTAATCAGTTTGTTCTATGCTTGACATACGAAAAACGAATAGTAATTGGATAATCAGTTTGTTCTATGCTTGACATACGAAAAACGAATAGTAATTGGGTAATCTGTTTGCTCATTTTGGGTATTCGAATGAACGTTAATACTACATTCACTCTATCTAGTATCTAAGAGCATTTTTCGTCATTGTCCCACGTTGGAACCCCCCTTCCCTTTCCATCCCCTCAAAAATCCTTGCAGCGCCCCTAACTCAGTGTAAGACTTCGTCTTCTCTAAGAAAGACGAACTCTTTTTTAGTCAGAGAAAACTTAGACGTATTTAGGGTCAGAGTGTTGCTTTCTCAGAGTCTCGGCCTGAGACTGCAGCAATGCAAGTAATACAGTCTTTGGACATAATTACAAATATAAAGCTCTACAAGGTCAGGCCGAAAGTCTTTAAAGGCGGTCTGGCAACCACGATACGACTAGATCGACAAATAACTCACCCCTCATATGCTTCAGACAGAAATCAAATCCCGGGTCATAGCGGTGGTAAGGTGCGAAATTTCCAGTTGTAATGGATATGAATCAATTTTGAGGAGGGAGGAGATCGACCAGTAACTCAGCAGTAGTAGGCGCGAAATTTCTACTATCTCCTCTCCCATCCTTGTCATTTGTCCAGAATAGATAGCACATGCGCGCTGAAGCTAGCATAACTACTCTTGATGTGCATTCTTTTTGCTGTGAATACGCAAAAGTTAGTAAAACCTTCTTCAGCTTCTTGGATAAATTATACTTGCTTTTAAATCCTGATTAGTTTTCGTCTAAAGATGCGTTCACAGGGCTACCTTGTGTTTTTATTTGCAGTCAAGTTTGTGGAAGTATTCTTGTCGTGCTTGTGTCCATTTTATATCTTTGCTAGTTTCAAATTTGTTTGCTCTGATATTTCTCTGAAATCGCGGAAACGACCCGTTGGAAAATACACGGCCACGACGACTTTTAAGTGTTGGTCTTTCCTTCTTCCCGACTTTTGGTCTTTCCTTCTTTCCGACTTTTAAGTGTTGGTGATTGAGTTGGACCTCTGTATTTTATTCGTTTTCAACTAATATGCATATCTTTTTTAGATTTTATTTCCTTTTGTTCTGGTCTAACTTCTGATAATTGTTTACGTTTGCAGTTATGATACTCGCCTTTAGTTCCGAGACTACTTCATTCTTATTCGCTGCTCTACTGAAGAACTTGGCTAAAGAAGGATTCTTATTTCGGAAAAGACATTTGTTATGTTAGTTATTTAATGTAGTGATATTTAATATGACGTCAGGTCTTAATAGCTAGTTGTATATAAATGCTAAGGTCCTTACCAATGAAATAATATTAGAATATATAGAATGTAATATACCTTTTTAATTAGTCTAAAAAAAATTTAAAAAGGTTTAAGAACCTAAATTACTTTCATATTTTATTAAGTTTATATAACGTAAAGCAGCAATAAATGTATTCACTCTGTAAATGTACGATGTTTATGTGGGTATGAATAAAAAATCCAAACAGAACATTGAATTTTGTCGAGGCATTATAGCTTTTTTTTTTAATTGAAAAACGATGTTTTTTTTCGAGACGTGCGCGCATTCTTTATACTATAGAAATAAAAAGCGAACCCGCGCGCTCTGGAACCACGCGTGAATTTATAAAAGAAATACTTAAGATACGAAAGAAGTGCTGAAAAAAAACGAGCCGCAGGCAAGTTTCTATCGCACTTCTTGAGTGAACTTAAAATTCACAAGTGGTTCTATAACTGAACAGAGCAAGCAGGGCGAGTTTTTTTATTTCTTTTATAAAATAAATTATTGCCAGAGACGAGTTAAAACTGATAAAACAACACTGTGGTTTTGTTTTGAGAATTAAAACAACGCTGCACAGCCAATCAGAGAGGGCGTCATATCAGCTTTATTTTATAATACTGTATAAACATGTTATTACTTCCTATGCTCTTGCTAGTAGTTATGTTGTGCAGCATTTGATCCAAAAGCGTAAAATATCAATGCTTGAGGCGTTATAACTCCAAATTAAAAGTCTGAAGAAAACTCTAACATAGAAGTTTATACTATACAACTGTATGCGCTATCCGAATCAGTAAAAACCTTTTTTGGTGATAAAATCATTCTAAGACTAAAATAAAGTGTCTTGAGCAAAATAACACGATATTTGCCTAGAACGAGTCATACTCTAAAACATATTAAACGTTCTGCCTTGTAATTCCCGTTGCTAAGTACGCGCATGCTTAGACAGAACAACAGGTTTGTCTATTAGGAACACTGCCAACAGGGTAATGAAGATGGAAAAGACAAAAAGCAGCATAAAGAACCGGTTAAGCACATTGGCCGTCAGAACCCATTGGTCGTTCACATCGTCTGATTTCTGCTTTGCTCTTACATCATCAGCCAGTAATTTCACCCCACGTGATTCGCTCTGAAGTTCACATGCCGGTTGTTGCTCTTGTACTTCTAAAAAATAAAAGGAGTTTAATGATTTCGATGAACAATACCTTTTTTGTTATAACGACGTTGGTGATTGTGAATAAGCGGTTATAGTGATGATAACTGTAGTGGTGATGGTTATTATTTTTTTTTTTTTTTTTATAATTTTTATTATTTTCATTTTCAAAATTTTTACAAGAATTCATTTATTTGTACCATAATTTGCATGTTATTTACAGTGATAAAAGGTGAAAAAAATTTAAATGAAAAAAGGTACAGGCTCCCTGAAATAACTAAAAAGCTAAAAGTGTCAAGGAGCCAATTAACGAAAATATTTACACACTAAATTCAATTATGCTGGAGGTACTAACTAAGTTGCTAAATGCTTAGGTATTTTACACAAGTACACACATAAACATAAACACAAAAAAACACACGTTTTCACTGGTACGGTATGTATTGTGATAAAATATGGGTTTTAATCAATCCAGTATATTATAGTTATACTTTGATATCAATTTCAACATTTTGTTTTTTATATAATTATAATTCTAAATATGTATTTTAAGAGAGTGTTTTTTGTTAAATTGTAAAGCTTATTAACAAGCGTCTTTTACTAGGATTCCGATGGGTGTGAATGCTTGAAGGGTCTGAGTTGCAAGGTGACAAAGGAATTAACAGTGTTAGGGCAAAAGATTCCGATAAGGCAATGTATGCCAACAGGAGAGCAAATAACAGTTGAACAACTGGGCGAAGAGGCAGTTACTGACTCAATGGTTACAAGAGCCAAAAGATTCCTTTTTAAGGTATAGAAACAGCATGATCGTTTGTGGTATTTCAAATGCTGAGCTTGAATTGTTATCGGAACTTGTGACTAAATTTGTATTGTTTTAAAAAAATCAGTAACTGAAATTATTAAAGCTATGTGGTGTAGTGTGGTGTAGTCTTTCAAAAGGGTGAAACATCAGTTATATCATGCACTCGTATTTTGAACAAGCAGCAGAGGGAATTAGGCGGTGTTCACATGATACCTGATCGAGATTCATTCCGGTACGAGTTCATCCGGGTTCCATACAAATCATTGCATTTGTTTACATGATACATCAACAGTTTCCACACCAGAACAACTCATTCCGGAATGAACTCATCCCAGTTTTCGCGCCGGATCGAAATTTTTATTCCGGAATGAAATATTCCAACCGCATTTTTTTCCGGTATCATGTAACGACTGTACGAGTTCATACCGGTACAAAAAGGGAAGTCCGATTTTGCATCCATTTTCGTACCGGTATGAACTCGTACATTCTTGCGTTTCGTACCGGTATGAACTCGTACATTCTTGCGTTTTGTACCGGTATGAACTCGTACATTCTTGCGTAGTAAAGAAATTTAATCTACAAGCATTGAAACTTGTATGTCTCGTATATATTATGTAATCTACAGTTGAAGAAATTAATAATACTCATATTGAAAAGATCTAATTGTTTTGTGTTGTTTTGTTTGCTTTATAGAGGTGTAGTTCAGAATCAGACTGTCAAAATAACTTCTGTTGTGCTTTCGACAGACGATGTGCTCCTAAACTGTGGAAATATTTTTCTTGTTATCTTACGGTGAGTATCTTTAAGTTGTTTGGTTTCATTCTCGGGCTTACTTAACATAATCTGCCTATTAACCACTAGTGTTTGGAAACAATGATCGTGTTATTAAAATATGTCTGAAAGCTTAACAATGCTGCCTTAGATTAGGCTAGTTGGTGAGGTGCCAGCCTGTTGTGCGGTAGCTCTGGCTAAAATTTCCGTCACAGCAAGAAACCTTTTGAAAATCAGCTCCCAACTGTAGAACAAAAAGAAGCGCTTTTAAGAATTTCCTTTTTTAAAGAAAAAACAGAAAATCTTAAATCAGTTTACTTTGGATAATTCTCAAAAATGGCTTACGTATCATGTCTTGATCCTTACGATTGCAAAGCATTTTGGAAAAACAATTGGATGTCAAAAGAGACTCGAGGCTTTATTTGATTGACTATACATGCGCTAACGACAGGACTATTAATGCAGTGCATACAAAAGTGTTAAAATATTGGAGCTGTGATCGGTCATGGAAACAAGATTTTTTTCAAGCGCCAGAAACTTTCAGTCAAACTTCAAAAAATGTTCAAAGATTGAGTGAAATAATTGAGATGAACCAAAAAATTAGAATGACGAATAACGTAAAGAAATAGAAAACAACAGTTGTTATCTTGAGGAAAGTAATTATTATATCAAAATGGAAAAAGGTAGAGAAAACAGTCGGAGAAGAAAAAATGAAAACACGAAAACAACAGTCATCCATTGTTAAAGCTTTAGCTGTTAAATGATGTACCCTAATTACATCGTTGTCAATATTATTGAATGAGAAGTGATCAATTAGAAAATGCAGCTGTCGAAAAACGTTGTATCTTAATGCTGTAGAAAATTAAAATAGAAAGCGGAATCTAAACAAACAACTAATAAAGTGTAAAGATGCCATTTTCAAATATATATTAATCTTATGAAGCGCTTTAATTAATTTCGGGGAACTCATGTTTTCACAGTGTCGCTTTTTTTCTCTCTGTGTCGTAAGATAAAATGATTTGAAAAGCCGACTTACAAAATAAAGAAAAAATGTTTAAAAAGCAGTGACCTTTGCCGAGTTATAATTATGTAGTAAAATCCAACTAGTATAGGCTATTATCAATGCTGCGTTCTGATTGGTTGAGCAACTAGTAGGCTATTTGTTATAGCCTACTTGTAGCGAAAAGTGCCGGCCTAGTAAACCAAAACAATGGCGGCTGAATTGCGTTTTGCTGAAGTTTCGGATGAGTATTTGAGCTCATAATTACATAAATCTATACCAAAATCTACAAAGAAGTCAACAATATATGGAATGAAGATATTTAACGGTAGGAATACACAAAATAAATTAAATTTGAACTGTTGACAAATGTTACAGTAAATTTGACTCCTTTTGCAACTACTAATTTTATTGTCTTTTTGACTCAGAGCCCATTCGGGCTCGAGGAATAATCGTTAAATATATTACAAAAAAAATGTTGCAAGGCCCATGCGTAAGGGGGGGGGGTGCGATGATTGCCTTTAAGGTTCACAAACTCCACTCAATTATATAAGTAGTGAATAAAAATTTGTGATAAAATGAGGTCATGTCTAGGGGGGAAGGGCTGTATTGCAATTGTAAAATATAAAGTTAGAATCTCGAAACAAAAACATTTTCTAGGTAATAGTTGCTCACTGTGGCAGTTCGTACAACATATATTTATTGTAGTATTTGATTGTTCGGTGCCGAGCTCTCCTTCGCCGAAAAAGATTTCTGAGACACTGATACGTCATACATTTTCACTTCCGTATATATATTGCAGTGAAGCTCGTTTTCTAATTGGTTCAAAAACAATTGAGATTAAAGACCATTGTTTTTGAACCAATTGCAAAGCGAGCCTTACTGCAACATAAACGGAAGTGAAAATGTATGACGTATCAGTGTCTCAGAAATCTTTCAGCCTTTGCTTTAACCACGCGAGTCGTCTCATCGATACTTTTTATTCATATATTTGCATTTTTATGTCAAATGCAGACCGTATTGGTTTCATTTAATTTCTCTTTTAGAGAGAATTGTTTTCAAAGATTCTTGGGGCAAGGATTTCAGACACGATGAACGTGTTGAAGATCAATGACTTGCTCTGGAGTATCGTAACCACTTTCGATAGATTTTGTAGCTTCAGTATCTAGCACAACAATTGGGACGTAAGGTGGCTGTTGTGCGGTGCTGTCGATGGTCACACGAAGTGGAGCCACTTTAGTAATTGGCACTTGTGATGAAGTAAAGACTTCATCAGAAACTTCGAGGTAGTTTTGGGGCTGGGCAGATTTGCCGGGCGTTTTATTTAAGTACGGAATATTGCTCGCTGAACCGCTGTCAGGCATGCGCACATCGTAAACGGCTGGTATTTCAGCACTCAGGCGAAACTCAGCCTCAATAACTTCTTCCTCGGTAGATTGAACCTCGTTACTGGATTTTCTTGGAATAGAGTAATGATCGAATTCAACACCTGCAAAAAAAAAATTAAAAAAAACCCAATTACACAAACTCTTACTAAAAATAACTAAACTAATATAATTGCATAGACATCAAAGATATCAAAATAATCTAGATGGTACGTGAGTTTTGATTGGAACAACTGTGTTTTCATAGCGCTGTAAGGCACATAAAATGATGTGGTTAATGTGGTTGTTTGTCTCCGAGTTGTGATAATTTATAGTACCTACTTTCTAAATCGGCTTTTTCAGTTTATTAAGACATTCTCGGCCCAGTTGTTTGAAACCCGATTAACACTAACCCAGGTTCAACATTTTAACCAATGCATGGTCTGGTTCCCGGCCTTAGGAAAAAGTCTTTGAGCAGTAAGTTTGGAAATAACAACTTTTATTAATTCGTTAAAAATCTAAACAAAATTCTAAAGTTAAGAAACATTTAACGTTTCTTAAAAAAAGAAACTGCACAGGACTTTACTTTTCGCTTAATCCAAGTTTAAAGTTAACTAGCTTTTGAACAACCCCACCCTGATGAAAATAATAGTTCTATAAAACAAATTAAACATATAATGAAAATGCAAATAAGACGATCATTATTATAAATAATATATATAAACACATGCGGAGACAAAGAACTCAGAAAAAATCTGAGCTCCAGACGGCAATCGAACCAATGACCTTCCGTATACTAGTCGGACGCCCCACCACTGAGCCACGGGAACTCATACAATACAATAATACAATACAATACATATAGCAAGGTCACTATATTGGGTTATGATACACGGGTTGTATCGCACAATCACTGAATGACATTAGTGTACCATGGACGCAATGATCGTATTAACTGTATCGTGCAGTCCATTGCCTATGACTATGTACCTTCTGATGTACAGGGACTATCTGATTTGCGTATTGTGTCATAAGCAGAGTCACCATCGCACGATTCGTTGATTTCGCCCATAGATGTCTTGTGTCTTTCCTTTTCTTCTTTAGCTTCTTTTTCCTTGCTAAATCTTAAAAGTACCTCGGCACCTGCTATTGAATCGCAGATACAACTACATGAGTGGCCTTGCGTTCTGGCGTCAAGTCATTCTAGTGTTTTACAATTGACTTTATTTCACAAAGGAGAAGGCCGGAGCGAGGGATCGAAAGGCAGTCAAAAACACTTCAACATATAAGAAAGATCACAAAAACTATATATAAGAGCGAGCATCTCCCATAATAGACCTATATGGCTATGTCGGGGCGCTTTAACGAAGTGGTTAGTTTTTAGATCAATTTTAGCGGGCTTTTTCACTAGAAGGGTTATTGATTTTATCTCGCGAGAGCTTAACTAAAAAACGCCGTGACACTAGAACATGGAAGTTGCTCGTTCCTACTCATTGGCTCAGGGAAATCATTTTAAAATAGCATCAATGCATTATCATTATCATCATCTCTATTACAATTATAATTAATTTTAAATCCGTTTGAGTGCCAAGGACTACACAACACGAAAATCAAAACCAACGGTTATTCTTGTCGGATCTCTTGTGGCAAAGATACGTGTGCTTCAGACGTCACTTAAAGTGCAAATTTTGATATAGTCGTAGTGCCAGCCTTGCATTTTATTTTGTTTATAATTAATTTTGTTCATGTTTCTACTATTATTTTTTTTCATTATGACTAATGTATTATCTCTATTATTATTATTATTATTATTATTATTATTATTATTTGTTTGCGTGCTAAAATTCATTTTATTTTCAGTAAGCTAAACTTTTGAGTTCGGTAGCACAGAAAAAGGCAATAATCCTATTAATAACTCACTTTAAAGATCTCGGCTTACCTGTCGCAAAACGATTGATTTTATATATACTGGAGTAAGCAATGGATCAAAAATATAAAAAGCAAACATTTAAAACAATTGAAATCAAAATAGGTATAATAAAAAATAAACTAAAATATATTTTAATAGAAATAAAGAATTTATTCAAATTACTAACCATTGTTTTTATCACTTTTTCTATCTGAATGGTTTCCGTACATTTCTAGTCCAAACTATATACAAAAGCAAATTCAAAGTTAATTAACCAATAGCAAGCTATTTTTTATATATTTTCCTTTTGTTACATGTATGCGATTTACGTTTTCTTATCGGTATTTGCATTTTTAACGCAAAACGTAAAATCTCTTCTGTTTTTTTCGCAATATTGTTGTTATAGTATAGTATTAATAAAACGGCGAATTTTCTTCTATTTAAGCTGCATGCCTAATAATGTCTAGTGATTATTTTTTAAAGAGGTAATGTTTTAAGTTTTAAATTATCAAAGAGTTGTGCCTACCGTTTCCTTATCTGATTGCTTCGCTCTTCTAATCTCTTCGTGGGCGGCTGGTTCATCTTAAATTGGTTGCAATTTAACAAAAGTAATAAATTATGTTAAAGCTGAATTTAAATTCAAAGGCCGCTACAAACTGTTATTTCTAAAGTAAATAAGTGTTTCATTTTTTGACATTTGAATCAGTGATGAAATACTTGAAAATAACTGTGACTTACTCAACTTTATGATCACGTGCTACAAGCGTCTTCTCATGACTGAAATGAAATTTCCGTAACAACTCTGTTCGTAGATTATATTGAACAAAATATTTAAAATGTTCTTAACGCTTTGAATCAAGGCAGGCCAACTTATCGTATACTAAAATCCCTATTACGAGGACTAGATAATTGTGTTGTAAGTTTTATTTCTGCAGCATTATATATTATGACTATGGTTTAATTTGTTTTCCAAAAAAATTAATTTGGCATTCGCTTATGTACATAAAAAATGTCTTACAGTAACACATCAGTCTTGTTCCCGTGCTTTTTTCCTATGCTGAAGACGGAAAACATACTGGGAACGACGGCTGATGCGTTAAGTAGCTGAACGCAACTTACACGCTATGGTTCTAGTTTCAGTACCATAGACCCAGCAGTGATATTTCTAACATAACATAGACACAAACGTCAGTACATAGGCAAAATTGTAATTATAAAAACAAAATAATACGAATTAATATAATTTGCATAACGTACCGGAATGTCGTTTGTAATTCCGTTCCATCTCACTGTTAGTGGAAAAAAAGAAAACAACCGATCAAGAAAAATATAAGTTTGATGCATGTAAAACACACAATGAATACAATTGGCAAAAAAATAATTCCAAAAGAAATTTCACACAGCACTAAAAGAGATTTTCAAATAAGCACAGCTCTACGGTATCGACAACTTTGAACTGTTAATTTTGTATTGTTGCCTCTAGTTTGTTCCTTTTTTCCTGATTAGTGATTTGGTCATTAAGCTTTTCTTTCTTATTCTTAATTATACTGTAATTAAAACTTTTAATTCCTCTTTTTTTTTAGTTATTTATTCTATATATACATACAACGACTGATCCGCATCAAAAACTACACATTACACATTACACACGCTAATGCTATATGCGAATGATCCTACAAAAATGGGTAGAAAGTTTGAAATGCATTGTAAATAAACTTGAAGTTGAAACGCATTCGAAAATTGATGCTGATACTTGCGCCATATAATTAGTTTCATTCTCATTCTCATTTTCATTCTCATTCCCATTCCCATTCTTATTGCCATTCCCATTTTTGTTCTCGTTTTCGTTCTCCTTTTCCTTTTCTTTCTCTTTCTCTTTCTCCTTCTCCTTCTCGTCCTCGTCCTCGTTCTCATTCTCATTTTCTTAATATTATTACTAAACAGTTTTTCATGGTTCATATTACGTTTTTGAATATTGGAACATACAAATAAGACAGTTTTGGAACAACTGTTGATTTTGGCCGAGCTTTGATTCCATTATGAGGTCCTGCTGTAATGACGAAGGAGAAGATACTTGCACAGTTTCTGGTTCAATATTAAAACGTTAACTTTTAAACAAAGATCGCAAACGCTGCTAATGCTGTTTTCATTGTACCTCTTGTAACAAGTGATACTGTGAAACCCACCTTTTCTCCCTGTGACGGTTTATGAGTATCACTAACACGATGCATAGAATGACAAGTATGATAACACCCAGAACGCCAAATCCAAAAGCAATCGGAACGATGCTGTCCGCATCACTTTCACGTTTTCCAAAATTGACGTTGACAGTCTAAACGAAAATGGAAAATAAGTTGAAAACATTTTAGCATTTTTATTAATGTAGCACTGGACGAAAACAAAATAAATAGAACTAGAAATTAGAAAGTATGGTTTAAAATTGTAACAAGTATCGAATTTATAAACTAGAATTGTCTTCAATAATCACTATGCAAAAGATCGTAAAATACCGGCACAAAAAAGAAAAGAAAAAATAAATAAAAGAGGGAAAAACAAATTTAGTTACATTTTCATTACGAAGACATTAAGGACAGAATCTGTAAGATTGCCATTGTTTTAACCATTTTTTTATAGCTACAGCAAAATAATATGCGGTTGCCACTTTGTTATGTTTTTTTTCTATTTTGAGAAGGTAAAAAATGATTAACGCTACATAGGAGTTTTCTAACACTAATAGCCCTTATTACATATATAATATTATACCAATATAAGTAAACAATTAAGGCTATCATATAACATATATATATTAATCATGATCAAAATTTGTTCATATTCCATATATGTGGGAAGAAAATACATGGTTTAGCTTGTTTTAAGGAAGGAAAAGATGTAACTGACAAACAAGCAATTATTAAGTGTTTTTTTATTTAGCATAAACAAAAAACCGACAAATATTAAATTTTCCCTCTCTCAAATGTTGCATGCACTGGTTGGTCAACAATTTTTAAGATTTGCATGCATGACCATTCAGAAAACTTTTAATTAAAATTTCAAGTCATCTACATCTTAGCGTAAGTCCTGGTACCCAGAGATTGTACAAGGTTTGGATCCTAGCCCTAGTCCTGTGTCTGACTTATAGTTCGTTTTGTTATCGTAGCTCTATTACCTCGATTTAGCTAATAAAACCGCGCATACGAGTCCAAAACACTTTAGATTCTTAGCAGTTTGATCATGTGTAAAGTGGTGTTAACATTGAATTGTTATAAGGCTATTAAACTGATACCAGCTGGTAGTTCAGGTAGACTTACAATGCACAATCCCCTGTAAACATTGATGTTATATTGAAACGATATGATACAGCTGTTGTATTGTATCTAAGTGTGCGCGCCGTGTAAGTAAAATTCAACCTCGTTCCCAGCGCCTTTTCCATAGACTTGGGGTTGGGGCGGGAAAAGGCCCTGGCATCGGCCGGTCACATGA
>JAOTRI020091958.1:0-15493 GCA_028564885.2 Zoanthus sanctaehelenae
GCTCGTTCGTAAAATATTGTTTTGCCACTCGAAAATAAAATTCATATCTTCGCGCCACCGTGTAATATCCTCTATATCTGTTTCTCCATACTGTATAGTTGTGATAGCCCTCCAATCGCTATTTACCATATTACACGGTTAATCTGGCAAGACCAAATTATCATATTCATCTCCAAAGGAACAAACTACTTCCGATTAATCTCACGATGCCCTGCATTACAAGCTAATCTTGTATAACAGCGTTTTTTGCTAACAAAGTTTTAGAAATTTTATTCCTTTTTACATATTCTTTTGTACCGTAGACAACAATCCTGTTTTACACGACCTACTACATTGTCTTTTCAGTTTACTAGTGTCGCACCTTGGACTCAGTACTCTACTGATTGATTGCTAATTGCCATAGCTCGTACACAGTTGCAGCAAAATCAATACGAACTTCCAGTGGCCTGTTCATAAGACGGTGGGGGGTCTTCCCAACAGTTTACTCGGACGCTTAAAAGATCGGACGTTCTACTTGTCCTACACACTGGCCATTCCATATCCCCTTGGATATCTTCACGTGCTGCTACAAGCCGATTGGATTCATATGTACGAAGGAGCATTCGCAGTTGCCATTGTTTGTACCAGCAGTAAATGGCTAAGCTAAGACTCAAAATTGAAGCAGTTGCGACAACAGTCAGCGCAGTGGTTAATTGCAACACTCCTGAAGATTCAAAAGAATAACATAACTTATTGCGTGACGAAACGATCTTACGTTTTATCGAAACATTGAATTTTAAAACTGAAGTAGCCCCTGGAATGTCTGTTTGTCAAGGATAACTTAAAGTAACTTGTAAGTTCGTCCTAATCTCAAGGTTTTTTGAATTTTTATTTTTGTTTTGATGGAGGAGCCTACATCCGCGAAGGGGAAGAGGGCTTGGGAAGCTAAAAGGGAAAAGAAAGAACAAGAAAAAGTGAAAAGAAAGGTGGCACAAATAAGAATGTCTTGAAGATGAAGCCCTACTTAAGGAAGGCATAATTAAGAGTACCTACGTCCTTGGTTTTCCGGATTTATCCCAGTTAGATAAATTTCATGTTCTCGTGCGAGCAAGCTGCATCAATGACGTTACTTGTTTGGAGGACATTTATGCGGCGCCAAAAGAGAATTCGAATGTAAGGATATGGGAAGTTATCAAAATTTGTTTTCTCCTTATGGTAAGTCCAGCCACTAGCGACTCCGGTGAAAGATCGTTTTCCGCTGGAAGGCGACAAACAACTTGATCTCGCTCAGTGATGACAAAGAAACGTTCTACTAGTTTGACTAACCAGTCAGGGGGGGTAAGGAGGCGAGTCTTCTGAAATCTTAAAGAGCGCGAATATTCTAGCAAAATACCGTTATTTCTTTGATTCAAAATGGTACTGTAAAAATTGCCCCTCCCCCTGAGCCACCCTGATAGCTTCGGGTGTGACCACTGAACACCTACAAGACAACAAACCTACACTGATTTTGCTGAAATTTATGTAAACAGGAAGCATAACTTCGAAACTTTCAAAGAAGCAGACATGTCAAGCAAAACACTCAAGCTTTTAATAATTTAAGATTGGTGATATGCTGCTGGGTAATCAATTTCATATTTTTAGCCAACAATAAAAGTTTTAAAATTATAAAAATCAAACTTTCAGACTATGCGTCCATCGTCCGGATAAATTGCAATTTGTGTCATATCTATTGTTGGACTCTCTCTGACATTCACGCGTCAAATGAAAGTATATGATGTGAAAGTTACAGTTATTTTTAGTGTCAACACATATTTTTGTTTAGTTTAAATAATGGATACTATTCTGAATACTTACTCTTGAACCTTATGATTTTTTGCGATGGCTTTCCACGATAGAACACATGGAAATCTTTAAAGCCCGTTGAACCGTTCATCCAGATATGTATCAGCAGTTTTGAACCCGTGGAGAAAATTGCGAACTCAGCATTTATGCTCCCACTCTTGTAAGCAATCAGGGGACTGAAACTGTGCGGGCCGTCGCGGACCTCCAGGAAGATGTCACCAGATACAGTACCATTTTCAAATGATACCTTGATGTATTCTTGAGAAGATGCGAATATAATCCAAGTACAGTCCACATTGCTTGGACGAGAAGGTGGGTAACCAGAAAACCTGAGGATCTTCTGTTGGCTAGCGGATGCTGTCAGGTTAGTTTCACCGCAAACTTAATTGACAACAAATCAAACATAATAAAAGAATCTGATTTAAGATCTCAGCGTTTAGATTATGTGAGCTATATATTAATATATATATGAGAAAACAATTTGTAGAAGCTCTATCTTTAGGTGTGCACTAACGACATGCTCTCTATATTGCTGCGTGCTTGCTAAACACTTCTACTCAATTGCTCTAGCTGCAGATCTATGAACATGCAGATCTCTATTCGATTGCAGATTCTCGCGAGACAAAACCTAAAGTAATTTTTCAATCCTCGATAGCGGCACAATCATTACTTCGATATGTTTTTGTCCTCAAAAGCGGAAGTGAAAGAAAATTAAATTCAGCAACCATTCTATTTACTGCTCTATCTAGTCTCATTTTTCAGAAACGCTCATCATTTTCAATAGATCAGTGTAGAATCTAAGGGACGAGACACTAATCCATCGCAGGTTAGCTCCCAGCAGACGCTGGTACTCATTTACCTACCCCGGGAGGATGGTAAGCTGAGTTGGCTTATGCGAAAAAGATCGTCACACAAATATTCGAATCAGGACAAAGTGCCGGAATCAAACTTGGGACCTTGCGACTTGAAATATGCTTACCAACCGTGCCACCCAGGTCGTATTTTACAACTGGTGATTGACACTTATAACTGGCAAGGTATTCGTACAATCGAAAGCCTCCCGATACCTGTTCCAGTATCATTCTTTTAAACACCAGAAATGGCGTTATCTGTTTCTACAGCTTCAGAACACTTTCCGAAATTATGGTTACTCACATTACGGCCGCAATACCATAGTAGCCCCCCCCCCCAAAATTAACAGAATCTCCCTTTAGAGCCAACATCTGTTTGCACTACATTGAAAGCAACGATCACAGCAACTTATATGTTTTCTATTTTGGCAGTTCTATTTTTACATAATTCAAACTTAATATCTAACCAAAAATTAAATGTTTTGTTCTTATTATATGTTTTGCGGAAGTGAAGGTATAGTTAGCTTGATCATATCAAATGCTATTTTTTGTTTCTGCTTTATGTATTATCTCAGGTCCTATATGATAAAAATTACTTCACGGTTGGCTGACTTGTGCGATTTTTATTCACTCGTTAGAAAGGTTCAATAGAGAAAAAATTAAGAGAAAAATATCAATATAAGTTCTTGGCGGTATTCGAACCCCACATCTTCGGTTTACTAGTCCGACGTGTTAACCGCTACACCACAAGGACCAACCACGCTGGCAACGCAGCCGGACAATGTTATATAGATGGTAACTGTAGGGGTTCCCAGGGCGATATTTTTCTCTATTTATAAGTTGAACACCGTAATTTTTGGTACGCATATATGGTATTATATGTTAACAAATGTAATTGGAAAATTATTGTTACATGGAGTCTTGTTTTTGTCAATTACATTTGTCAACAGAAAGATTCAATAGACGAATTCGTTCCGCCGCTGTGTTTACCCGTTTATTAGAGCGAATCTTCACAACTAGTGAATAAATATCGTTCATGTTCATGTACCAACCATGAAGTAATCTATGTTTGAATACACAGAACTTTTAAAGACTGAAAATTGCAATGTTAACAGTCGTGCAAACATCGGCTATAGAGAGAAATTAGTGTAACTGATTATTGAGAAAATTGTTACATGGAGTCTTGTTTTTGGGAGTAATCTAAAAGAGCAAAATAAGAAGAATTAGTTAAATTTTTTAAATTCTTATAAAGCTTGTAAACGACACCAATTTGGATTTGTTATTTACCGTTGTTAATATTTTTTGTCAAAGCGATACCAGACGTTTTTGCATTGTATCTGTAGAGCGCGTGGAAACCTTTCTTACTTTTGGACGCGTCTGAAGTGAAACGGACCCACAAGTTCGTTCCAGACGACAGAAATGTGAATGGTGATGCAAGTGGACCGCTGGACCTAGCAAGCAGACGGCTGTAACTAAACGGCCCGTCGCGGATCTCCACATAATCAAAACCAAGCTCTGTGTTAAAATATGTGAAAGTTATTTTTATAGTTCTGCCAAATGATGAATGTATAATCCAAGTGCAATGAAGATCGTTTGCGTAATTTGATGGGTAACCAGGACTGGAGAGAATCTGCTCTTTCTCTTCTGACGCGTACAGATAACGTATTGTGCTGCTACAATCTGTTGGAGGGAAGAAACAAGTGTGAGCATGCGCAGCTGTTTTCTGCCTTCCAGGGTTGTGTTGTGTTTGCTGTCTAAAAGCTTCGTTTCGCATTTGCTTAATTGAAAATTATATTCTTTGCGTTATTTTTAAGAGTTTTGTCTCAGTTTAAAATCATTCCCTATGCACGACTTTTTGTTATTTCTGTGTTATTCTAATTGAACTTAATATGCAATTTTAATTATGTACTCATTTAAGTAAATTGTTCAAATTTAAGTCTTGCTTGAAGTTAGTTAATGAGGCGCGCCTCGCAATGCAGTGAGCTCAGCTTACTTATCAAAAGGGTTAGTTACTTTTAGTTCGTAGATTGTTTACAACCCACTTGCTCGGCTTTGCCTCTTCCATTATTAACATTTTCCTTTATTTGATCGCCAGCTCGTGGGTATATATTTGAAACAAAGAGCTCGCTTCCAGTAACTAACCCTTAAACAGACCTGGAGCACGAACGAACTACGAGTTAATAGCCGAGAAGTCCAATTACTTTAGTATAAACCTACTAACCGGTCAAAAAAGAATGGACACATTTTATTATCGATGAAATCCTCTGATAGTAACACGGGCTCATTATCATTTTGAACGGCCATCTTTTCTCTATTAGTTATCTATCACAAATAGACTTTCGGTAAAATAGCCAATTAGGATGTAGCATTCGTGTTAGACCGTTAGTAGGCGTACAATGACATTGTCTATAAGGGATGGGGCATCACATCTTTTTGGGCAAACAGTTTTTTTCAATCGTTTCCAAGGTTTTTTGCAGTATTTAATCTATTTGCATAATTTTTCTTTGGGTTTGAAGCTTGTTGGATTATTTCGGCCTTTTGTCTCCTCCTAAAGTATTAAATTGTAGGTCCCTAATTATTCAGTCATTTGGGTCAGTATAGATACACTTGCAGTCGGTATTGCTGCACAAGAGGGGAGGGGCTGGGAATGAGATGATATTTATTTTGTAAAACAATCAATTGTTAGTTTGACATAATAAGAACAGCTCAGACTGCATTGACTAAAGAAAAACTCAGATAATAAAAATAAAGATTAGTGTAATAAAATGGTGCTTTTGCTTTGCACATAGTGCAATTGTGTTGCATTAGAATAAATATTTACTGTGTCTCAAGGAGAATATAAAGTGATTCACTGATTTGCTTACCTTGCAAAAGAGCTGACCTTGCTTGTGAAATCGTTATCACTGCAACAATAAAGCGACTAAAACTGTAATGATGAACAGCAACTCCGATATTACTATAGAGCGTTTTCAACTGACGTGACGGCGGCCATGTTGGTGTTTTCTTAACAAAAGAATTTTAATTACTTCTTTTGTTTTGTTCATTAACATGGCCCCTATGTGTATTGTTTTTTATCTCTTATGGGATTGTTCCAGAACGCTTTCTAGGCAACTGTACTTTCCTAACAAACCAAATGATGACAAATAATGGCAACAAAAATGATTTTTTTGTTCTTTTCGGCACACGAAATACTTTGAAGCTTCAGTCCACCCCAAATAAATGTTCATAAACAGGACAAACGCTACTGATTAATCTACAACTTAACGAGTCGATCGTTCCCCTGCGAAAGTAAATGCAGCGCGATTTGCAATTTTACTTTGTCCGATGATGAAAGAAGATCTCTCGAAAAGTCGCTTACTAAATTATCCTGTTCACTTCATAAACAAATCATCAGTAGATTAAAGAGTGTTAGGTAGGTATTTGATCAGCAGTATTCCACGGCGTTAGGTAAAAGCACGCGACACCTGCTAATTTATTGAACTTTCGCTTAAAAAACAAACTCTTTGCCTCTTTCAGAATTTTGAAACAATTTAGTGATAAATATATAAATTGTTAGCCCTACGCTCGCAAAGTGCAAGTAGATATACCTTTAGATATACCTTCCACGCATTGACTAAGCCAAATAGGAAACTATACTTTAATAAATCGGTGAGTGTTAGATGTGTTATTTGTGCATGAATACATTAACATCAGAAATTTCGGACAATAATATTTTGGACAATTTTTTCTGGACAAATAAATTTTGAACTAATTTAGGACAGTATTTCAGATGTTTTTTGAAGCACACATAACATTACTACAAACCTGTTCCGACGACAATTTGAGCCCTGTTTTTCTTAGAAAATTGATCTTATATAAAAATATAAAAAGCGTGTATTTATATGATATTCTTTGTCTTAATGCAAAGAAACAAACTCAGACAAAATTATCAGTTGATATAAATCTGCTAAGTCAGGCATCATTCAGTTCATTTTCAGAAAACGAACTGAAATATGGGCTCATTGTCGGTCTAAGAACATGTGAGGTTTTCTTTTGTTCTATCACTAGTATGTTTGTCCTATCTATTGTTTTGACTGCTATGCCACCCGATAAAGCATAAACAAGCAGTTTTTGAAAACTTTCAGTAATAATAAAAGTTGGGATATGACGTACGTTTTTGACAATTGTGTTTTATAGCGCTAGGAAGCACAAAAATTACGTAAAAAACTTCAAGTACACATAAACATAAGCTTCGTTTATCGTCCTTTCTCTTTGCTAAAACGGAAAAATGTTGCTCTTTAGCATGTCCTCATAGCTTAGGGAAGATGAAAATCTTTACTGTGTGTTGGGTAATTGCTTTCGGCTGCCGCCTTAAACTCTTTCCTCGGTTTTTACCCTGCTATGAAATAACGGAGCTTGTATTTCATTTCTTAAGTGAAGAACTCTCGAGGATTATTGATATTTCATCCTTCTCATTCCGTCGAGTAGCCATAATTACAGCGTGCTACTTCAGCGATTATCAGTTTTAAACCGCATGGCTCGCGAGTACTTATTGGGAAAAACAGTCATAATTTTTGTCCTAGTCAGCATTTTAGGATTTTACACAGGGACCTCCAACTTTTCCATTACAGCAATGTTGCAAGATATATTTTTAATAAGTAACATTTCTGCATATAGTTACTGGAAGTGAGTAGTTTGTTAACATATATACCCACGAGCTGGAAATGAAATGAACGAGAAAAGTAAATAATGAAAGCTTCACAAGAAACGCAAACTTCAAACGTAAAAAAAGGCTGGAAATTTGCTGTACTTGAGCTAAAATGCCCGCAAACTAATTAATTTCAGTGCATACTCTGAGTAGGACAAAAAGTTGGAGTAAAAGCAAGTGCGGAGTTTTTACAGCGAATGAAGGTTGCTTATTAAAAATGCGTCGAGACTAATGGTTAATGAATTATTTTAGTTTTATACTGGAATATACCTTCTATGATGTGATATGTTGTCGTAGGTTATGTTCTGGTTGTGTAATTAATTCACATAGAAAAATGTTTGTGTTCATGTGTAAATCTTCTAATGGTCAAAAACACGAAAATCACAATGCTTTTCATATGAAATATTTTGCATTGTTCATACAACTTGTGTAGTGTAGGATCTACAAGGCTTCCAAAGCCAAAAGTTCCGAATCACATGTACTGACTATATTGGCCCTACAATGACATGTACTGACTATATTGGCCCTACAATGACATGTACTGACTATATTGGCCCTACAATCACATGTACTGGCTATGTTGGCCCTATAATCAATGTAGGGCTAAAACAGGCATATTACACGTTTTCTTGTGATCGGGAAATTTGCCTCCCCCCTCCCTCCTTATGGATTTTCTTCTTACACCTTTTCAAGTTATCAAAGAAACTTTATTGTATTAGGTAGCCATAGTTCGTATTTTAGCACCCTGGTATTTTTAGCTTTTTAGTTATTTCAGGGTGCTAAAACCCTTAATGTTGTTTTTAGATTTGCTTGTAAATATTGTCAATATTAAAAAAAAGTGCTAAATGAAGTCGTTGTTGTAGCACGATTTTCTTGATGATTTCTGCCTTCAGTGTGTCTATCCATTGTTCATAGTCACACAGCGCGTTCTGTTACATTAGACTGTAGAAGTCCATTTTTTGTTACTTGTTTTTTTGATTCAGAAAGAGCATATAATTACGTATATTTTTATATTGGGGCTGAATTTTTTTGGTTCGGATTCATTTTAAATTAGTTAAACATTTCAAATGAATTTATTCTTGTCAAAGCAATTATTTTCAAATGGGTTCGATTTTTTAGCAAAAAAGTAAAAAAATAAAGGTCACGTGGCCCAGCTTTTTGACAGGTAGATGTGATGAATAGGGTTACGGTTGAAGATTTAGGTTAGGGTTACAATTTGGGAGGTGGAGTTGGTTTTCAGGTCTAGGGATATCCTTTTGACCAAGGCAAAGTTTGGAGGAAAGTAAGTCACGTGACTAGCCTTCCCACCCTGATTCAGTACCTTAGTGGGAATCTCTGTTGTCCTAGATCCTGTGACTCAGCCCAACTAAATAAAGTGCTGTGAAAATGACGTTCTTTGACATTGACCACCTCCTATACCTGCTGGTTTTGCATTTTTTTTAAAAAGTCCCAAACTTTATGGATATATTCAAACCCATGAAACAAACGTCTTCATACACTTTGTTGATAAAAAAGACGATTTACCTGGAAAAATGTTTTTTGTTTAAAACCAGTTTATACTTCTCATATTAGTCAGCGTGATCATTACGTGGTCAAGCAAAGAGCAAGCAGAACTACAGATCCAAACAAAGTCAGTAGTTCAATTCGTTGTGTGTTCCAAAACAAAAAGAAATACCAAAAGAAAAGAAAAAATGTTGAAGTAATGGAGGGTAAGAACA
This sequence comes from Zoanthus sanctaehelenae, assembly GCA_028564885.2. Lineage (NCBI taxonomy): Eukaryota > Metazoa > Cnidaria > Anthozoa > Zoantharia > Zoanthidae > Zoanthus > Zoanthus sanctaehelenae. The sequence continues at coordinate 9,078 of JAOTRI020091958.1, forward strand.
AGAAAATAAGTAGAACTAAAAGCAGAGTAAAGAAGAGAAGTAAGTAGAAATTATGTGGGAGGACGATGGGGTAGTGCATTGAAAAAGAAATTTCCCATTTCTTTTCCACACTGCCAAATTAAAACCAAAGCGCTTTTTAAGACTGCTCAAAAGAAAAACAATATACAGAATTTCAACTATTTTTAAAAAATTAAAACTGGTTTGAAAATTTCAATCTAAAGCTCAAATTTTTACTATAATATATGTAAAGGGTTGTATTTGTGTTCAACATTTTTTAAAAATATTTTGTCTTCATGTTATTTGAACTACCGGCACTGTTTGTCTGTTAAGGTTAATAATTGACGATTTTAGATAAACGATTGTATTAAAAATGAATGCAAGTTTTGTGTAAATATGTCGTCTCTCATACAGCTGTCAATGTAAATCCCCAACCCCCGCCCCGGGGAATAGTTGGGGATTGATTGGGGTTTTGGCATGCTGTTTTGCCCGGTTGGGTGGGGGATTTATGCGCATTAGTGCTTTCTTTGTGCTCGCATGGGGCATATTAGACGAAGTTTGTTCCAAGGGTTGGGGAATTCGTTCACGTTTTGTAGGGGGCTTAGGATGGCTAATGCCCCATACTTTCCCGGGATGGGGAAGGGGGTTTACATTGACAGGTGCATTATATCACGTACATAATGATCAGAGCTCGACTGAACAAACGTTACGGCTTGTTACGATGGCAGTTTGCAGGGTGAGTAACTGATTAAGTAAACATGTAGCAACAATATTTGAAAGAAGAGAGCGCAAGGTACAGCGTGTGAAACTGTTTCACATACCAAAGGGACCTGTTAGAAAGTTACACAAGTCTTAACTTACCCAACATCAAGTGCATAGAGCTTAGTTTCCCAATTATCATGTTTGGTCTAACCTTGTAAGACCAACAATCTAAAAAATCGTTCCACCAAAATGGATCTTTGGCGTTGATTGTAGTTTGATCAGTCTTTTTACTCAGAACATACGTTAGTGTTGTAGTTCGGAAGGACAAACAACTTGCATGTCTATTCCGTCTGGAAGAAAGTTATCAAAAGGTTAGTGCAACTTTAATCATAATTCAATATTTATTTACAGTTCAACTGTCCTGCGCACGGCACGAGAGGTCCACGTGCTGCACTGTCAAAGGTACGGTCACGAGCGAATCGCGGGTCCTGTCAATTCAAACACAGCTCGGTATAACGACTGGTGCACTAATAATATCCTTTCGGGTTCTCCTTGTAATGTAACACTTGACCTAGTTGATCAGGCCGAACGATTGACTTTGTCTTGCTGTTTCTCGGCCGGTGGAAATCCTGGTTCAAAGTAAAACGACTCCTTGAGATTATCGATTCTCTTAATTGATTAAATTTATACCGAAACAAGTTCATTTCTGTAAAAAAACTTTGTATTTTTTTCCCAAATTGTACATAATGTTGCAAGTATTGTAAATAATCTTCTAGCTAATGTGGATGATCTTGCAAGTAACCATTTAATGCAATACCACATTCAATAGGAAACTCATGATCAGTTATGAGTTAAACCTTGTCACGAGACACAGCTTGACACCGACGTGTACATGTCAGCAGTCAAAGTACTCATCTGTTACTGACTTCTACTATACTTGGACCAACTCTTGGCGACAAATTGATTTCTTTCAAGAATCAAAACTTATTTTACACTCTGGAAAAATGGAATTTAACGTTTTTCGTTATAAAATTATATATTACATATTCATGTATATAGTCTTTTTTATATAATTTCAGTTAACTGCTGATATAAAAATAGCAAATAAAATTAACGAAAGAACGAGCATGAATGTTTTGAAATATGAGTAAAAAACATTTGCATTTTAAAAGGTTAATGAATTGGAAGACAATAAATTGTAATAAATACCTTTGGTGTCTTCGAAAATGCATTTTATAACTTGGCAAAGTTATTTACCTAACACTTTTTTTCCTCTTTTCTTTTAAACAATTATTATTTTTCTGTATTTAAATTTAGATGAACTCAAGAATACCATTTACCGGTAAATTATTTGCATGTTTGCATAATGGCGTCAGTAGAATGCCGAAACGTTGCTTGTACGCGGTTATATTCTTATGGAAAAGTTCGATCTTCTTTAATTCATATTTTGAAAGCATTGAAAACAAGTTTTATTTTAAATTCAACAAAAAAACTAATTTCAGAGCACAGAAAGAAGAAAATGAGCTGCGTGGCCTGCAGGTTGTTTAGTTTTTTAAAATGGATAAAATGAGATTTCTTCCGCACTGTTTAAGAAGCATGACATCATCTTGGAGTTGCTTGGAATTCAATAAAAGATATGAGAAGAAATACCGACCGAAAACCATGTGGATAGTTGGTCTGAGCAATAGAAGGACTTTTTTCAGAATATATAAAATATTGTAAAGAAAACAAAGTTCAGTGATTAATAACACATTAAATTATATTTAATTTTCTAATTCTGTGCCAGCGCAGCTTTGAGCTTTAAGTTTACGCATGCTCTATTTGAAGCCGTCCTCTCTTCTCATGAGTCATGTGCTTGGCACTCGTTCACATGCTTCAATAGGATCTAATAAATATTCAAACCACTTGGTCATTCAGGTAATCATTTTATGAACTGGAGAAGTTCAAATTTATAGCAACAAACTCATATTTTATGTTTTCAGGATGCCTAATCCTTTTCTGAGACTGAGATAAGAAATCCCCCGGTCTTGTGTTGACCATGGTACCACGTTTTTTCAAGGTTAACCATGGTTGACCACGGTTGACTTTGGTCTGTCCATGGTAGATGACCATAGCTACGATCTTAGCTTTGACGATGGTGCAGGGTTGACTTTCCTTTTATCAAAATTTAATTTTTTAATAGCATAAGATAATTTTGTTTAAGATTTCACAGCACTTTTACTTTATTTTACATTACTATACTCTAGAGTATTATGGTTCAAATAATAATGATGTTGTTTATTGTCATTGAAGGAAAGACAGCTAACAGTGAAGCAGTTGAAACGGATCTAGATGAATGTAAGGAGGTGAGCTGACAATAGATCTCCAATTATGTTATTCAAAAGTTTGTATTATTCAGTTGTTTCTAGACGTTACACATTTGTTATTTGTCCATTTATAAAGGTAATGTAGAGCTATGTTGTTCTTGCAGTATTCAAAATTAGAGATGAAATCAGCCAAAGAGGAAGCAGAAAGGGATGCAAACATAATGTAAATGTAATGTCTGTAAAATTCATTCGAGCTGACAGCATTTCTATTATCTCCTTGTATAATTGAAATTGTTTAGTGATAGAAAGTGAGTGAGAATATTATTTAGTACTTGTATCACAGTATTATTCTATATTCTTACTTGTATAAATCTCTAAAAAAGAGGAGCACTACCCTTTTGATGAAAACTCTTTTAATACGTACTACTGCTCAATTGCTGCTTGAATAACTCATTAAAGAGAGTGACAACTATTTCTAACAAACAGTAAGTAAACATAAAACTTTCACAATCAATTACATAATATGTACTGTAAAGTATTCAGTTTTTCTTTTGTTAATTGCTTTGCCAATTTAACATAAAAACTTTTTTGTTATATAGGAGACAAATCAGATCAGTGCACAATGCATCATCCTTCCCTTCCAACTGCTGTAAAATTGATATAAATTTTTCTTTTTTAGGTTTTGGCAGTAAGTTTGTTAACAAAATCAAGGCAGCCCTCACCAGTCCCTTTACCAGAAGGGCAAATAGAAGGTGCTTGTTACATTAATTCAATATTTTATATATAATTTATACTGTATATCTATTTAATTAGTTGTACATTAGGTAATGAGTAATGTTTTCAAACTTCTCAAAATTTGGCCAGGCTGTAGGCGGGATTAGAAATTTAAAATTGTCTCAAAAGAATTTAACATCAGCTCTTAAAATCAGCTTTTATTGTAAGAACAATTAATAAATAATTGTAAAAGGTAATGATTTTTTTTCTCTTAATTTGAAGCTTTTCCAATCAAAATTTTATCTGAGACTAAGAACCTTGAAAGTGATGGAGGTAAGATGTAAATGATCTGGTTTAAATTTGCTGTTCTGCCTAAGTTACAGTAGCTTGAAATTTTAAAACCAGTTTACATTTTTTAAAACTGGTGGAGAAGGAGGACAGAAGATATGTTGGGTTTGAAGGAAACAGTGACTCAGATGGAAAAGGCAAACAGAGTGAGATGGTACAGGCATACATACATGAACTGTTAAGGAGGGGTGATGACCAAGTTTTGAGAATGGCACTGGAGTTTGAAGTGAAAGGAAAGAGGAAGCAAGGACGACTGAGGAAGACACGGAGATTGCAAGTTGAAAAAGAGAGTGAGAGTGTTGGTTTGAAGGAGGATGCAATGAATCCAAAAAAATGGAGAAAGGTATTAGGAGAGATTGCTTTCAGAGTGGGGCAAATCTGGCAACCCTCGTTTATGGGCCGGGATAAAATGGGATCAAATTTGGTTTGATGATTTTGATGACGATTGGTTAAATTTTTGTATATTACTCTGGTTTTTTGAGCACTCTTAAAAAGGTTTAGATTTGTTTGGATTGGTAGTCTTGCTTCATCCTCACTTGAACACATACTGTAAGCAACTGTTCCTTTCAATTAGTCATTTCGTATAATTTTACATAATTGTTTTTTTTCAAAATCTTGAGTAAAATTATAATACAGTCATAATTACAATAATTGCAGCCTCAGTTTTCGTGTACAGTATAAGCCAAAGTGTAGTAGCTTCTATTAAGCTTAGTAACAGTAATTTAGCAGTTGGTCATGCAGTAAAAAATTTATTTATGGTACTGAGTATTAAACATTAATGTTTTGGTAAACAATATGTGGTAAAATTAATAGCAAGTTTGAAAGGTTTGATTTACTTCTGTCATTATATGGTAGTTTGACTAACAAAGTATTTTAATTGACCTTTAGACATTCTGGAGAATGCAGAAGCATTTGATTTGCCCCCAGTTAAGAAAAACAAGGTATTTTGTAACCTGTATTTAAACCTGTCATACTGTATCAGTTCCTGTAGTTGTAAGTCATTTTTATGATCAGCTGTAATTCATATTAAACATAATAACTAAACTGACATATTTACCTAGTTTATATACATGTTTTATTTTGGGCCTATTCCCAAGTAAGTTTTTGCGAGAAAATATTCATTATGTGTTTGTATGGTGCGCCGTTCTAGACAAAAATACTTTACTAGCAAATATATAATACTTTTTTGGAGAACCAATACTTATTTGATGAAAATAAACCTTATTTGGAACTAATATAATACTTGTTCGAAAATGTAGTACTTGTTCGAAAATATAATACTTGTTCAAAAATATAATACTTGTTCGAAAATATAATACCTATTCGAAAATGTAGTACTTGTTTGAAAATATAATACTTGTTTGTGAATATAATACTTAGCCCACGATCATTTTGGTCAGCAGAATTTATCATTAAAGGAGAGGTACTGGCACTAGCAGTTCCTTTGCCATTCTCTGTACTGTTTCAGAAGTGAAGGTCTTCATTGTTTATAGTTAAAACTACTTGAAACGCTTCAAGCAACACCGTGTGCGTTTAATTGCTGACAAGATTTTAGATCGTCTTGTCGAAGCTGTATATTCCTTGGGACAAAACAATGCTGGACAATGCCCTTAAAAAAAACTTTATCGAGCGTTCCTGGCGGTAGACCTGCAGCAAAACCGTTCCAAGAAAGCCGCCTTATATTTAAACCTAGTGCAGCATATAAATCAAAGAAGGCCTTGCCTAAAAAGCAGTAAAGAAAGCAACGAACAAGCCTTAAGTTCTTAAGGATGTTATACTACTGCCCTCGCCACGCATTGATCAAGTTCCTCCTGGAATTTTTAAGGAGTCTTTGTATACTAGAAACTTTGCGGCGAGTGCCATAGCTATCGAAGAAGATATGTCAGAAAGAGACCTTCAATCACTCTTTGATGATTTATTCAAAGAAAAACTAGAAAATGTGTTTGACCCAATCAAATCCGAGTTTACCCGTGCTATAGGAAACAAGATAGTAAGCGTCAACACTATACATGGCCAATTTACTGGCAAAGTACTAAAGTATCTTTCTAAACAAGGTAATCATCCTATTTATTTATTTGTTTATTTATTTACTTATTTATTTGCTTTATTTACTTGCTTAATTTATTTATGTATTTATTTATATATAGATATATATAGATACATTATACCTTCCCAGATATTTTTTATCAGCTTTTACAACAACTAGTGTTGTTTATGGCGTGGTCAACTGGACACGGGGTCACATTTAAAGACCAGCCTCAATATTATGCTCACACTCACTACCTCTACATTAACTATTTTATCACACGGCACTGCTCACATGTTGATTTTTGTGGAGGGACGAAAACC
>JAOTRI020091968.1:0-12500 GCA_028564885.2 Zoanthus sanctaehelenae
ATAAAAATTAAGGCAGCCGAAAGTGCATCGTTCCTCAGTGATCGAAATTAGCAGGCGCCGTCAGGAAAGGGTTAAATATTAGTGTTCTCTTAAGATTTCAGAGCACTTTGCCTCCACCCCCTACACTAAAAAAATCTCAAATATATATATATATATAACTTGAATATCTGTAATGGTTGACCAAACGATAAACTCCCAACAGAAGGTCCAAAAGGATGCACGTTGTCTCTTCAGTTAGTATTTAAAGTTGCACATAAATTGGAGAAGAAGACAAAACTTCTCGAACGTTTCTGCCCTTCAGCCTTCATCAGTTAAAAATTTTTAAAATAGAGTACAAGTAAAAATCTAAGGATAAAAATTAAATATATATCATATATATATATACGGTCATGTTACTTTTTTAAAATAAAAATCCAAAAAAAAACTGATTAAAGACTTCTTTGTCTGATCTAAATATCATGGCAATTACAAACTTAAACCGGCTACCACAGTGCATTCAGACCTAGAAGTGAACATTATCATCAACGTCAATGATAATGCCGTTTTCCTAAAACAATTTACATTTGATGAGGATTAATTATTACCAATTTGACAAGCGCTTTGCTTCTCTTTCCTTCCGCATTCAATAAACACACAAAACCGTTTCTATTAGGAACGGATAAAAAGCGAAAGTTTGATGCCTGTTTTTTCAATGACAATATTTCACTTTAAGAATTAAAAACAAAACCATAAACTTTTGATACTTTCAATCGATTAATATTAGTTTTTTCCTACTGTGACACGTAAACTGTTTCCTATATCTGTAACTCTTTGAACTCAATTACGGTTTGAAAAACCTCCTTTACTTCTTGGTTTAAGCTGATTAACAATGGATTAACGATAGGAAATACCAATTGCCAAATTACAATTGGTATGTACGAAAATAAGCCGAAAAGGGACAGACATTTCCGAATTCAAAATTTCCGAGTTCAACAATTTCTGAATTCAAAATTTTCGAGTTCAAAATTTTGCGATAAAGATAAGAAGCTCTCGACGTACTACCAAGCTACAATACTGAGTGACGTGACTGTATGCTGTAGGGAAAACAGTAAAAAACCCGCAACTAAGAACCTATATTTTACTAGAATGATTTTAGAAAAAAAAACCTGGTCTAAATTTCTTAGGCTACCTTAGGCTAGCATGTTCTTAATTTTTAGGTTCTTAATTGTGTATTTGTACTGTACTACAGGCTACGAGTAGTTCAAATTTACAATTCTTTTTTAATTTACAATCTAGTTTGAATTAATAGTTTGAAATAAGTTATAGAATACAAGTTTTATCAACCTTTACATTATGCTATTCATTTGTGTTTTGTATGTTTTTCCGTTATATTTAGGGGATATATTTGAAAGAGTTGTTCCGTCCCTTCATAGAAATAGTTAAAACACATTTGATCACCTCAAGATCAAATCTAACTCCAAATCGTTTTCTCTTTCAGTCAATTCTTCCGAATCCTCTCTCCCCAAAAATATTAATTCCTATAAAAGCCCAATAAATATTGTTCAATATTAATTTGCTTTGACGGCCGAAAGAAATTTTGTGAATGTTCAGTTATTAATTATCTCTTATTAAACGAGTGGGAGGTCTGTATGGGGAGAATCTTGGCCGAGATCGCCATTACAGACCGAACGCAGTGAATTCAGAAAATATTGAATTCGGAAGTTTTTAATTCGGAAAATTTTTAATTGGTAAATTTTGAATTCGGAAATATGTGTTGCTTATCTTTTAAAATCAGCCATCGATAAAGTTTTATTAATTTCTTGTGTTCAAGTTCTAATATAACTATAAATACAAACAATAGGATAAATAAATCAAGGAGTTATATAAAGATCTTCTCAAAGTCATTTTTTAATGGTTCGAATGCCGCAGCGCCTAGACTCATTTTTCATTCGCAGCGCAGTATCATTATTCGTGCAATTTTTCTTAGTTTTGCTTTACTTTTAGTTCTGCAACACGGAGTATCAACAGATACGGTTTACTCCTGCAATAATCATTAAAACCCAAAATGTCGATCATATCCGATACACGCTTCTTTTACAAGAACAACTTTTTAAGAACGAGGCTGCGAACAATCTCAGACTTAGGCTCCAAATATCTATATATAATTATAAAAATGTGTTACGTAGAGACTTTTCAAAAACTCATCAACATAAAGCACAATTAAGCTAGCTAAATCCTTTCAAGCCTAGTGGCCCTTGGAGCCGGCGCTTATCTCCGGTTTCTGCAGAGAGTCTTTGACTCCCCATTGACGGAACACTAATCCATCGCAGGTTAGCTCCCAACAGAGACTGGTACTCATTTACCTACCCCGGAGGATAGAAAGCTGACTTAGGCGGAAAAGAAGGCCACGAAATATCCAAATATCGGCAAAAAGCCGGGATCGAACTAACGATCCTGTGGTTGGAAAGCAGAGATCTTACCAACTGCGCCAATCATGTCCGCCCAAAAAACACAATTGAGCCTCGGAAAAATGTACTGATTCCTATACAAAAGCGTGTATATGATACTTTTATGAGCCTCGGAAAAATGTACTGATTCTTATACAAAAGCGTGTATATGATACTTTTATGAGCCTCGGAAAAATGTATTGATTCTTATAAAAAAGCTTACAGCAAATTCGTTTTTTTGTTTGTTTGTTTCAGTACGTTGCACGAAGTAGTAGTATGTGAGCTTTAAAATATCAACTGTTTTACCTCACTTGTTTAGGATATACTAAAACAATTATCCATTTTTTATCGGTGACCTTCGATAGATTTAGTGTGCGTTCGTTTTGAGCCAATTCTGGAATAGGATTACACCGTTTTTTCGGAAGAGTCATCCGTTTAGGATCTAAGTACTGATTCCGGATTACTTGAAATACTCTTAATATCAGAATGGTCGGAATATAATCCGGATTAGTGACTTACACACAAACGCAGAAACCTGAAAACCAACAGAAAAATGGCCGACAACAGGTTCGACAGCAAAGAACACGCTTCACCCAAAAAACGTTTTAAGAAGGAAATGAAAAGAATTCTTTTTGACATTTTGAAAGCTGAAGTTATAATTACATAGAAATTGATAAAACAATAGTTGATCCAAAGAACCATTAGGAAAACACATTAATATCAGCATGTTTGATCTCAAACTCGTTTTCTTTGTTCATATAGTACGCATAATACACTACTCTTTAATTTTTAATTATGTACTGTAACGATGTATTGCCACTGTTTCATTAAATTGACTAGCCTGCCACCATTAATTACGCTACCTGCAGGCCAGTCAAACTGGAACATTTCTATTTATTGAATTTGAATAAAACTTGAAACTTGAAAACTATCTGCAATACTCTAGGGCCTAGTTGTTCAAAGGCTTGTTAAGTTTAACCTTGGTTAAGAAAAAATCAAGCAGGAATTTCTTCTTTAAGAAAAGGTAAACGGCTTTTTATGAAGACTGTTCGGATTTGTGTTGGAAAAGTCTTGCTAATCTCAAAATTACAGCTAAAATATTTCATTGAAAACAAGATCATGGGTTGAATATTTAACCCTACCCTGGGTTAGTGCTAATCGGCTTTTGAACAACAGAAATCGGCAACCTCGTACCCAGGGTCATTTCACTGACGTAGTAATCACGTCTACGTCAGTGAAATGACCCTGGGTACGAGGTTGCAGAAATCGGCTGACGTGAAATGAAAATTAAGCCTTTCACTCCAAATTATTTATTAACACTCAATTTCTCCTTACATAACACTGAGTATAAAATACGACATTTGGTAATTAGAAAATAAGAATTGATCAATCAAAGAAAATTACTGATGATCAAAAGTGAAATTCTCTAAAACTTGTTCAATGAAAAGTATGGCCTCAAGTTGGGAGAACTTTAATTCAACTGGGACTGATAGGGTTAAGAATATGTGGATTACTTGGAATAATATAACTGTTTGTTTGATAAACCCAGATTCGGTGGATTCATATCCTGAAGGATAGACATAGCTATCTCAACACTAGCTTGCTTCTTCTCTAACGTTCCTTTCCATGCATGCGCTGAACAATTTACCCAGCAAAGAAAACCAAAATGATGATAATGGAATATCAATGACCGAAAAAATTTATCAAGTAATCAGACTAAAAACCGTCACTAACCCACAAACCGGAAAGTAGTTTGGACGAATGTATAATTAATCGTTTCGTACAGGAAACGTTTAATATTTGACCATCTTTTGTTATTGTATTTGTTTCAGAGTTGGATCATTCTTCTCAACCAACATCCTCTGTTGCAGACGACAAGATTCCAAAACGCAAGCGCCATTGGTCACGGCCAGTTTTCTCTCAGTTCCAACGCCGTGGACTCGAAAAACGATTTGAGATGCAAAAATATGTTACAAAACAAGACCGCTTTCAGCTAGCTTCAATGTTAGGACTTAGTGAATCCCAGATAAAAGTATGGTTTCAGAATAGGCGGACGAAATGGAGACAAGAAATGAAAGATGAACATAGAAAAGAAACGTTATCATCTGAAACTGGCTGTACGGAGTGAAATAAAAAATCTAATGTTTTTTGTGTTTTTGTTTCCAATTCATGGCTTCCCTAGAAGCTTTGAACAAATAATAGTTACATGAATTAACACTCGCGTGACCAAGGGATTCAATCGTTCCTTACTTTTTTAAAAAATCAATTCATCCGAATGATGTGATACATCAGGCCCGTAGCCAGGTGTTTTTTGGGGGTTTCGGGCGAATCCCCATTTTTCGGCGAACCCTCCTTTTGCCAGCGAACCCCCATAGCAAAAATCAAACCTAATGTAATTTATTACAGACTTGCGCGGCATTTTTGCACTGTTTATTACTAGCGTTCGAGCCGTTTCCTGGTCGTACGACGTGTCTGTAGCCTCATGAGTAATGAATATTAAAGTGCAAGTATCGCGAAGTGGACGTTTTTTTTTATTTGTACGTTTTCCGACATATATTTATGCGTAGAATTCGATTTTCCTGCCAAAAATTTGTTCTTATCATTTTTTCTTATCAAAATCAGCCTTCAAAAGTCCAGATTTTGGGTAAGTGCTCAAAACTGGTCACCAACTCCTCGCGCGGTCATGACATCATAAGTGTAGTTGCACAATCACGTGTTTTGTGTTTAGCGTGTCAAGAAGATTTCGTCGATTGTGCTTACACTTTCTATTAGTTTTGTCGTATATTATGGATTCTGACAGTGAGGTACGATCGGATTTAAGCAGTGAAAGCTTAAAGGCTTGTTGTCTAGGCAATTTGACCAATCGCTTCGCCCCTCAACCCCACCGGGGCCCTTAAGCGGGCCCCTTGACACCACGCCCAGAACCCCCCTCGAAGTATCCTGGCTACGTGCCTGTATATGCCACATATAATCAACCTTTTTTGTACTAGTTAGTATAAAGCATAGTTACGTGATCTCTAATTAGCTTTCATGACAACCCGACGTCACAAGTGGAAAAACACAACTTTTAGTTGTTTTGCTGTTTTTCACGTCCATATATGTGATTCAATCAATGAACTTACACTAAGCTTGGGTTGCATGTGGAACTACGAGACCGATAGGATTATACACGACAAAAGCCGTATTTAAAAAAAAATATGTATATAACATAATCTATACAAGCGTAGCGGAATACATTTATTCTATCGGATCGAGCGATCGTTGGTAAATCAAGAGCGAAGGACTAAGATTTTGAAATGTTTGAACTGGCCGCGCTTTAAAAAAAAGACAAGCTGTAGGTTCACAATAAAATAAAACGACAATCAGTCCTTATCTATTTTATTTTCTTTTATAATAGAGTTCTACTTAGAGCTTTGTACAAATATTTTCTTCTCTCCGAAAATTAATTGATGAACACAAAGTTGAGATAGCTTCCTTCATTTGATATATCTTACAAGACTAGTTTAACGAGAAATCCATGTCTTATGAGTTATGGATTTGTTAGCCTGCGAGCAGGTTCTTAAGAAGGAAACCCCCATCTCTCTCGCGGCCATTACCTCCAGGAGAGCAACCTCTCAGGCTATGGGTTTGTAAAGCCTTAGGCTTAGCACACAAAGTTAGCGGTCTTGAAAATTACGAAGCCATGTTAGACATGTATACAAGAAAACTATATGAAAAAGCAAACAAAGTATAAATACCAAAGTGTGGTAAGCTAAATCCTTTTGCGAGCCTAGTAATCCACGGGGCCGGCGCTTATCTCCGGTTTCTGTAGTGTTAAGCGGATGAGAGTCTTTGACTCCCCCTGGACGGGACACTAATCTATCGCAGGTTAGCTCCCGGCAAACGCTGGTACTCATTTACCTACCCCAGAAGGATGGAAAGCTGATTTGGCTTAGGCGGAAAAGAAGGCCAACCAAATATTCGAACCACGGCAAACTGCTGGGATCGAACTGGGGACCTTGTATCTGCAAAGCAGAGATCTTACTAACTGCGCCAACCACGTCCGCCCAAGGTGTGGTAAAAGCAATCATTATTTCGCTAGTTTTCATTGCTTTTTATACTTTCTCAAGTTCTAAACTTGATTATCGTTTATCTGCTTACAACCCACTTACTGAGTGAAATTGAATCAATGGCACCAAAGAAAGTTTTCTTAGATTAGAATATTATGGTAAGAAACAATTTAGTCCGAAAATTTAGCCAGCTTCCTATCCTCTTTTAGTTTAATCATGATCAAGCGAGCTCTAGTTTAAGGGTAATATATTATGGATTAGTGTTCTACTGAGGATGGAAAAAGAGAAAACTAACTAGCTGTAAAGTAGTGTGAGCTGCGTCGGTGTTTCTGAATAATCAAGTTAATGATAAAACTCCGATAAAGGTTAACGTCCGAAACGTCTGTAAGTATTCTCTCTTTTACATGGTGTATAATTTACATAATTTTATTTATCTCCTATTGAGGATACTTTAACAATTTTATCCACAAGAAAAAATAAACACAAGAAATATTAAATGGACTTAATGGCAAGCCACTACCCTAATGAAAATAATTGGTTTTGTAGTCATATGGAAAACACTTAGGATTACTTGTTAATAAGTTGTAGCAATAACATCAGTATTAGCATAATGTTAAACAAATCAGAACGCCTTGCTGACTATTTGCCTAAAGCTATGAGTGACCAATCAGGGTAGCAATTAACGAATTTCTATAACAAGTATCCTGGTCAAACTAATCTGTGGAGGTCCGATTTAAGATACAGGATAATCTATTCAAGGTCATAGAATAAACATACAAGATTCAATCCACTTATGCCTGAACACAATTCAGAGGCTTTGTATACAAATCGGCATTTAAAGTGTATATAACAAGGATTCTTTTTTAAAGGTTTTTAAACAATGTATTTTTGATTACAAACTAAAGTTATTTTCTGCCAGAAATCGTTTCTCGTTGTTTTATTACGTGTTAAAAATGTTGATTTTTGCCTAAAAAGTGTCCACCGGCTGCGCGCCCAAAATACAAAGTGACAACCACCTGTGACGTCACATTGTTTGCATGTTTTTGTTTAAAGAAAAGAAAAAAACAGCGATGGAGTGTAAAATGAAGAAACATAGTGGAAGATATTGCGTGACCGGAGCGCCCAATAAAGACAGCCGTCAAAATACCAGTGATACTAATGGCATAAGAATGCAAGTTGCAAACAATGTGCCATCATACCCAGAACCCAGACTCCGGACAAATTTTACTTCAAAATTGTTTTTTCAAGACGCAAAGAACCTTGTTTAGAGTTTTTTTGAGGACTTTGTGTGCAAAATCGCTGCAAAAAATCCGTGTCATACGCACTTTAAAAGGTATTGATAAACCAGTTTGGTAGGAATGCTTCACTAGTTGACCCATCCCTTACAGTTACGCACATGAAGGGATCTCTAAACTCAAACATGTACACTTTTTCTGCATTGTCCTCAACAACGACTAGTTTCACCCACTCCAAGAACTTATTCAGAAAGTTAAGGCAAATATCTGATTCCCACATATTACTCTCCCCCCTGACAAGTCGTGGAATCTCCATGGTGTTGTAAGTCTGCAGCTTGTCAACACGACCATTGTGATCTCGCATTCCACAAATAATCTTTGGTATGCCAGCAAGGTAAGATTGTGCCCACCATTTAATGAACTTGTATCTCATCATCGACCATCGATGATTTGTGTTTTGAGGGTGATGACTGGTCTTAAGTTCTATGTAGTTGTCTGGTGGCTTACCTTTCACCTAGGAAGAAAACATTCGATCAATTTGATTTTCTTTACAAACCTAGCTAAAAGCTAAATCCTTATACAAGCCTAGTGTCCCATGCGGCCGGCGCTTATCTCCGGTTTCTGTAGTGTTAAGTGGATGAGAGTCTTTGACTCCCCCTGGACGGAACACTAATCCATCGCAGGTTAGCTCCCAGCAGACGCTGGTATACTCATTTTCCTACCCAGTAAGATTGGAAAGCTGAGTTGGCTTAGACCGTAAAAAAAATCATAGAAATATTCGATTCTTGGCTAAGTTCCGGAATCAAATTGGGGACCTTGTGGTTGGAAAGCAGAGATCTTACCAACTGCGCCAACCACGTCCGCCCGTATTGATAAATTATTCAAATTAAATTTCATACTTTTTACATAGCAATTTTTAGAGAGCATCACTTTTTATCTTCACAATATTTTTACCCAATGAAATCCTTAATTTTCATCACCAAATGTATAACTTTCTATCAGATATGTACGGAGAATTGCGATGAAGATAAACTGCCTGCCGCTGAAAGTTTGTCAAGCAAAAAGTAATAGACCTCGAGTCTAAAAATAAAGTTTCTTATATAGGCAGAAGAAAACTTCAGTGAATTCCTTGACAAAATAAGGAAACTTATAAATCAACAAAACGTCTTATTTCCCCTAAAGAAAGACAAATAGCAAAAAGGAATAGAGTGGATTCTGAAAAATGAACCACTTATTTTCACCTTGTGAGGTTTTATCAAACATGTTGATTTGTTGACTAGTGTTTTTTTATGAAAAACTATTAAAACATCAATCAAAATAGAAATGTCACTAAAAGAAATAATTTTCAATGATGTATGGATACTTTATAAACTTTTGACTTCCCCTGGTCAATGAAGCAAGCGTTTACATTGGTATTTTGCGAGACTTTCTTTTCTTATTTGAGTTTTCGACGCAGTTTTCGCGCTGCCAAAATAAAAACTTTCCAAAAACCAACGGGAACGCCTGCTATTAAATTTTTGTCCTGGACAGGGCCCTTATTCATCGATTGCCTTTAAAGTTACTTAGGTAACAGGCGATCAAGTGAAAATACAGAGGTTTAAAGCATATTATAGGTCAGTAAGATGGGAGTTTTGGATCGAGCCCGGAACCTTGTGGGTAAAATTGTTACCTGTGGTACCTCATCTTCAGTCTATTGATACTGAACATTTCTCTCGATAGAGGTAAAGAGTATTTCAAAACGGGTAAAATATCTTCAATTAAAAAACTGTTTTACAAGACATACGTTTTTAAAATGTTACAAAATATACTTATATAAATTTAAAACAGTAATATATAAATATAACTATAAAATGTAGGGGAGACATCAGGAATCAGAGACTAGAACTTCAATCAGTTAAATAAAAAAACTTAGTATTTTTTTCTTGAATAGGTAGGTTGTTCCAGAGTATTGTACCATTGTAGCTTAATGACTGTTTGAAACAATCGGTTCTTGGAAAAGGAACAACCAATATATTTTCATCATTTCTCAATTCAATGGAAGTGGGTGGTTCTTTCTTTTTAAACCAATTTTGGATACAATCAGGTGTTTTCCCATTAATGGTATGTTTTACGATATGAATATCTTTTGCAACATGCACAGCACTTCATAGCTAAATGCATGCAAAAGAAGATTTGAAAACCTGGCGGGAACAGATATATTCTCCATCAACTTGAATGCAATAGTAGATAGCCTGTGGTTGAAAGACACGGCATAGCAATTAAAAGAAACCCTATTTTAATGATTTCATGGGCAACAATTAATGATATATATAAACACATGCGGAGACAAAGAACTCAGAAAAAATCTGAGCTACAGATGGGAATCGAACCCATGACCTTCCAATTAATGAGAAACAGTTTGTTCCTTGGTTATAAAGATATTTAGAATATAACATTAAACGATGAGAGACGTATGTGCAACATGGACAGCGGAATTACACAAGAACCTAACGAGTAACCCAGCTCCCTGCGCGAGTCTCGGTAGCTCCATGGGTAGAGCATCTGACCGTAGATTGTAGTAGGTTGCGGTTTTGATTGAGTCAGTGACTCCGAATATAGAATAAAGTTTTTCTGAGCATTCAATTCAGTCTTTTTTAGTTATCACCAAGATGCATTCTTCCATAAAGTATCAATTGAAGAATAGAAGATTCATATAAGTAAAGGATATGGAAAGAAATAAGAGAAAAATATCATATATTGCCCTTGGCGGGATTCGAACCCCACATCTTCGGTTTACTTGTCCGACGTGTTAACCACTACACCACAAGGACCAACCACGCTGGCAACGCAGCCGGACAATGTATTTTTTATAAATAGTAACTGTAGGGGTTCCCAGGGCGATATTTTTCTCTATTGGTAAGTTTAACACCGTAATTTTTGGTACGCATATATACTATTATATGTTGACAAATGTAATTGTCAATATATAGTAAAGGATATGGTTTTGTGTACGTTTTTATTACTTCGTGAAAAGAGCGCAATTTGAACACTCCAATAGGTTAATAACGATTTAATAACTATTATGAATAATCATGCATAGGGAAGAATGCTACTGTTATTTTGGACATCAGTGTGATCTTATTTGAATATTAATGGCTGATTTTTACGTTTTCTGATTGGCTATGTTTACTCAGCTGTTAAGCATTCGGAAAGTGTAAATTTTCGTAAAAGTTTAATAAGAGTCATCAAAAATGCTCGGCCTTGTCAATCATAATTCAAAAAGTGACAGTTAATGACAATAGGCATTGCTTTAAACTAGACGTTTTTGCTGGGAAAAATTATTCATATTTTTGCGTTTGTGCACAAAGATAAGTTGTGTGAAACTTTACACGTAAAAATGTTAGCTCACAAAACGTAAAAAGTTCCGCTTATTTTTATATTATCATTTTCCAGAGCCTTCGAGTTTATTGGTAAAATGTTAGTAAAGAAAATGTAAATTCTATACCGTAAAAAAGAAAATCTTACTAGTATTTATTAGTAAGTTTTTCTTTTTTACGGTGTAGAATTTACATTTTCATCACTAAATTGTTTCTTTAGAAACACCGACGCAGCTCAAACTAGTTTACCGCTAGTTATTTTTCTATGGTAAAATGTTAGCCAAGTTTGTTGAAAATCAGTCAAACCTTAAGTGTTTCTTCGTGAAAACTCATACGCCTCATACACAACACGATATTTACTGTTTATTACTTAAACGTTTAACTCTAATTTTGTGAAAAAGCACAATATCTCACCCCCCCCCCACCCCAAGTAACCCTGGAAAGAAAATTCTTGTAGTTTTTACTCTAATATGGAAAAAAAATAAAAAACCATGAATACCTGAAAGCAAAGTGGGATGACTGATTCCCTTATTAAACCTTTAGCTACTATATCATCAATGGCGGACCTCAGTGTCCACTCGTTGGGCTTTGCCTTAGCCGGCCAGTATTTCTCGATATAACCACTTTTGACGAATCTTGGTACATATTCCCTGGGGTCCAGATCAGTATGTATACAGGCAATATGTTTGAGTAATCCCGCTGGGTTGGTGCATACAACATGTGATAAAGAATTGTTTCCACTCACGCCGGCCAAGTTGAAAACAATAATGGACCCCTGCGAATACAAAATATTCAAACTAACTGTAGGTAATATTATGCGCATGTGCGTCAATGGCGTCGGACGTGTGTTTTTTAGCTCTGTCAAAATTTTGGCTAATAGTCGCCATGTATGACATCGTTAATTGTTTTTATCATTTTTGTGTTGAATATGGTTACTAAAAACAACAACAACAACAGAATTTTATTTACCTCATATTTGAATTGTTCACAATAATGTTTGTTGGATAACAAAATGAGTAGGTAATGATTTCCTGGAATAACCATACGACCTGGAATAACCATACGACCTGGAATAACCATACGACCTGGAATAACTATACGACCTGGAATAACCATACTACCTGGAATAACCATACTACCTGGAATAACTATACGACCTGGAATAACTATACGACCTGGAATAACCATACTACCTGGAATAACCATACGACCTCGAATAACTATACGACCCAGGCAACCCAAACTCTATTTTGATTATATATGTTTTGATAGGTAAATGAGGATAATATACTTTACACAAAAAAGGATGAAAAGATGAAAGAAAAAAAATAGTGACTATTAGTGACGAAAACATACAGAGATTCAATACTTTTATAATTTATCCGCTTGTGTGAACGATTCAATTAATAATTTGAGACAAGCTTTTTCTTCAGT